>APFE030136775.1:134100-165710 GCA_000404065.3 Pinus taeda
TACCTTTTGTAATAGTGGTACACCATGTAGATCAAAATATTTCTCCATCTGTAGTATCCAATTTACCGGATCCTTGTCATCAAACTTCCTCATCTCGATTTTTCTTGATTTTACGAGCTCAATCTTGAAACGATTGTAACTATGTACTTTCGGATCTTTAAGTTTTGAAATTTCATCTTGTAGTAGCCCTCTGAGTCCTCTTTCTAACCCCGAAAGTCTGATCAAGATTGGATTTTTTAAGGAAGCGTTATGTCAAATCTCCCACAATGACCCGATTATAGACTAATTCAGTAGAGCGAACTTGTACGAAGTTCCACGTGTCACTGTTTAAACCTTAGGACCTAAAACTGATATACATAAAACTACAGTCTGTCTTCTTTCTGAAACTTCTTACGAAATTTCAATTTGTTGCTTAGAGAGGAATTTATGACAATTTTCCCAAGGTTCCCTGTTTAGGATGTAATTTAGGAGTCTGCAAAAACCCTAACTTCCTCAGATCATATATCCGAAAATATAGCGAGACAAGATCTAAAATTCGGACCTGAGATTCAGAACGATTTCTTCTCAAATTGGTTTTTTCTTTAGCTTTTGAAACTTCGTAGTGAAAAGGTTATAGCGAAAATACCACAATGACCTGTTTTAGATGAAATTTTGGAGCTTGCAAAAACCCTAACTTCCTCATATCATATATCCGAAAGTATAGCAAGACAAGATCTGAAATTTAGACGCGCGGTTCAGTAAGATTTCTTATCAAATGGGTTTTTTTTTAGCTTCTGAAACATCGCAGAAGAAAAGTTATAGCGAAAATACCACGATGACTTATTTGGAGCAACGAAACCCTAGAATACAAAGCTCTGATACCAAATGTTATGAAACCAACTCACAAAAAGATAGAAAAGATATATAAATGCCTTAGAAGTAAGCCTCTTCGAGGGGGACACCTCCTTTACATTACACAAATGAACAATTCTTGGAAGATATAAATGACAAGACCTCCTTTCTATATATAGGAGTCTAAGGGGTCATAATATAATCAGAGTCGACATAACAATAATAATGTAAGGGAAAAATAATAACAATTGTGGGCTTCTATGGGACACAATAATAACAATATGGGGACTACATGGGTACAAAAATATAATAAGGGGGTTGTACTAATAACAATAAGGGGTTACACTAGTAGTATAGGGGCCTAACAACACCCATAGTGTAGTCACTAGCATCAGTTTGAATCTCAAATGACTGTCTCAAGTCTGGAAGTGCAAGTATTGGAGCTGTATGAATATTTTCCTTCAATGCATCAAAGGCCTTTTGTTGTTTTCCTTCCCATTGAAAAACCTCTTTCACACTTGTCAATGCATGCAAAGGAGCTACTATAAGAGAAAAATTAGCAATGAATTTCCCCCAGTATTGGGCTTCTCCCAAAAAACTTCTTACCTCAGTAACTATCTTGGGCCTTGGCCAATTCACAATGACATCAACCTTGGAGGGATCTATTTTCATCTCACCTCCTCCAACAATATGACCGAAGTAAACTAAAGAAGTTTTTCCAAACTCGCACTTTGATATCTTAAGATACAACTGTTCTTTTTCAAGATATCAAGTACTTTTCTTACATGCATGACATGTTCATCACGAGATTTACTAAAAATTAAGATTTCATCTAAGTCTACTATGAAAAACTCATCAATAAATGGCCTCAACACATCATTCATCACACACATGAATGTAGTGGGAGCATTACATAAACCAAACGACATAACTAACCATTCAAAAAAACCTTGTTTTGTTTTGAATGTTGTCTTCCAAATGTCTCCTTCAGCTATTCTAATTTGATGGTAGCTACTTCTTAAGTCCAGCTTAGTAAAATACTTTTCATCTTCCAATTGATCAAGTAAATCATCTTTCTTGGCATATATTGGAATTTATTTAATAACTTGCAATAATGGTATTTTAGCAAATTGATTCTTCAATTAATCTAAGAAATTATGCTCAAGAAGAATCATTGGTTTTCCTACAATTAACTTCTCTGGAAAGGAAGGTAATTTAGTAGCTAATGATTGATCTTGTTGATTTTTTGTGTTTTTAGATGTTTTTGTGTTTTCAACTTTTTTTAATCATGTTTTATGTGCCAATTTTACTTGAAATTTCCTCAATTTCTTCTTGTTCTTCTATGATAATAAGAGATTCCTTTTTTCATACCTTTCTTGACCTTGAGTGAACATTACCAATCAAAATAATTGCATATGTGAGGATTGCTTCTTCTTCTGCATTATATACATGTTTATCCACTTTAGAATTAGGATTTGACACTGGTTGGGTTGGTGGTTGAGTAGGTCTATGTTGAGGTTGATTAGAAGGCAATTATATTTGTGGTTTGGTTATTTGTGTTATCAGATTTTATTGTCAAAATTTTTGAGGTGGTCAGAATTGGTGAAAGGAAGGTTGTTGCTGGAATGTTTGTTGGAAATATGGTTGATAACATTATTGATAAGGTTGTTGATAATGTTTTTTGGGGATTATATGGAGGTTGGTTACCATAACTTGTCCTCGCCAACCTTGTTGATAAGGTTGGTTTGGAGGTTTTTGAGGAGACCAAGCCTGCCATGGCATAGGAGCAATATATGTATTGTGTATACAATTTTGATAATAAGGAAATTACATATTTGGATATGATGACTTACTTATAGGTTAGGTTGCCAAAGCATTCTCGAAGGCGCAACATGGTAAAGTGATTTTATTGCTTCACCTTCTCTTCTTTTGGTTGTCTTCAGATATGCTATTGTTGAGTAATTTTTTGTTGAATGTTTTTCTGCACAAATTCCACAAACTTTAATACTATCCAAAGGAAATTCACGTAAAGGAGGTTTCTTTCTGCATTTATGGAAAAACATAGATAGTACTTCATTTTGTTCTTCTTGTCTCTTTCTAGTTTCAATGTAATAATTTGAGAACCAAGAGTATTTAGAAGGATTGTTTTAAAATTTATAATAAATTGAAAATTTATACTCTTGTGACTCCTCCCAAAACTAACTTAGTCACTTTTGAGAGTACAACCCTTTGTCCATTACCTAATTTAGCTCTTCCTTTGGAACATTTCTTGCATAATTTAGTAATTTTATCATAAGGTAATCGAGAAATATCCCTTGTCCCCATAAGATTGAGGACATCTATATATTCACCACAAATTCCTTTTAAGAAGATTGTTTGTGTAAATTCAGGATTTAGATCACATTGCTTTGACTTTTGTAAATTATATGTAAATATTTGTAAGTAATCTTCCAAACTTTCATCCTAAATATATCTTCTTTAGAGTTTAAAAATTGACAATAAGGTTGATACTTCCTCAAGAATGTTTTTCTCATATCATCCCAATATACTACAATTGATTCTCTTAGCCCCACAAACCATTTTAATGCAAACCCTTTTAAAGTATCAAGGAATAAACAAATTTTTTAAGAATCATTTGTATATCCATATGTACAACATAAAATATCAAATTCAAACAAGAAAGCATCAGGTTCTTTAGTAGACAAACCATAGAAGATTGGAAAGACAGAAGGAGGAATGTTCTTCATTTATACCTTAGTTCCAAAAATTGTAGGTGCATCTAAAATAGGAAACCCAAAAGTAATTTCATCCTCTTTGTCTTCTCCTTCTTCAACTCTAGCTCTTCTTCCTCCTATATTTGATCCCCTATCATCTTGTTTCACATTAGGTTTTCTTTCTCTTTCTGCTTAAATTCTTGCCCATTCTTCTCTTCTTCTTCTTTTTGCTTTAAGAACTTCTCATTCATGTTCATGTCTTTCTTTTTTTTCTTTTTCCCTGCATTCACGATCTCTATCTGCATTTTCCATTTTTCCTTCAAACAAATTTCACAAGTATTCAATCCAATCAAGATCACCTCCTCATAATTCACTAGTCATTTCAAGTTGTTTTTCTTTAGATGGTCCTAGTTCTTCCAAGATTAATTGAGAAATTAGTTCACTACCTTTTAGTTTTTAGTCCTTATGTATTCTTATCTTTTCAAGCATTGGTTGTGGGATTACTTTTCTTGATTTTTCTACTGAAGGGGTTTCTTGTTGTACTTGATTTTGCTTAGTTTGATGTGCCAATAACACTTGTCCTTCCACAAGTGCCAAATTTTTTCTTTCAAATTACTTTTTCTCAATTTGCTCATTGGTTATTCTCCCAACAATTAGTGTAATTTGTTCTTCTAGTTATTTTTTTGTTTTGGATGTTCATGATACCACTGAATGTTAATGAGTAGCGGGGGGTTTCTTTACAAATCCACATCTTTGATCTCTAGATCTATTATGAGAATGCATAAATAAACATTATTAGAATTGAATAAAATTTAAATAGAAAAAATACAAACATGAATCAGGCTTGCAGATTCTCAATGGTTATTCTTCCAACAATTCTTGTGATGGTTGTTCTTCTAATTATTTTTATGCTTTGGATGTTCTTGATACCACTTAGGGTTAATTAGTAGTGGTGGGTTTCTTTACAAATCTACCTTTTTTATCTCTAGATCTAATATGATAATGCATAAATAAACATTATTAGAATTGAATATAATTTAAATAGACAAATATAAACATGACTTGTGCTTGCCGACACTCAACTAAAATGAATGTGCAAGTTCATATCTCTTGTCTTATCACTTCCACTCCTACAAATCGTTAATGTTTATATTTGTGAAAAATAAAATGGAAATATTCAAGAAAAATATAAGTCTAGATTAACTCATAATGCACTTCCTCGATAATCACACCAAAAATGTCAAGCTAATTTAAGTACATAAACTAGGACAAAATATTTGTATCAATCTGGGTGTTCATAAACTTAGAAGCACAATACAATATGTAGAGAGCTAGGCTAGATTGGTTGTCCCTTTCTAGGATTAAGTGCTGAAGTTAGCTATTTAAGATAAAAACTCAAAGTTCTAACAAAAGTTAAATTTAAGCCAAGAAACCATGAAATATAAATTCTAAACTAAACACATTTCTTGGGAAATAAATCACTTGCACTTGAATCATGAACACTTAATATTGGGCATGCACTAAAGCCTCTCACATAGGTCACAATGTTTTATGTAATCATGTTCAAGAATGTCAAGTTCTCACACTCGAATGTTTGTAAATGACTCAAATTGGAAACAATGACTAAGGGGTTTTGGTTTAATGGATTAGTACTGCACTAGGGCATTTCCTGCCAATGAGAGAAAATGGACACTTTCATAGTCCTTTATTCAATCTAATAAACTTCAACCTAACACCACTTAAAAAGGTAAGAATGGGCTATGACCTTCTACACTTATGAGAGAGAAAATGGATGGTCACTCAGGTATTATTTTCCTCAACTTCTTAATTGGTGTATGCCTAAGTCATTGATTTAGTCGAGGAGAGAAATAAATGAATAATGATTCCAAGAAAGAAAGGAATTGTGATGCTTATAAATACAGTGCTGAGTGAAAATTTGTGAAAGAGTTAGGGCCTTCTCCACCAAGAAAGGTAGTGGATGGAACTCCTAGTCCTTTGCTCAACTTGTCAACTATATTGTCCTCATAGGCAACAACTACCCTATGACAATTATAGCTTATGAACAATACCTAAATCATGAAATATAAACAACAATATGAAAAAAAATATGGACAACAATATGTTATTGAATATGGAAATGAGTTCACACGTAAATTGCAAGCATAATAACATGAAGCAAGCCATATGAACAAGTGAGACTACATAAAAAAACAAAACAAACAAAACAAAACAAACAAAGGTTAAAGAGTATAAACATAAAAAACACATATGAACAAGTTATACCAACATGTACGAAATGAACAACACATAAGATGTAGTGCACAAGCTTTGGTTGTGGTGGCCCTCCACGCCTTATCAAGCACACCAAATGTCTATCAATGGTTAGAAATCAAAGGAGTAGCATAAATTAAGTGAAATAAACTTGAAGAAAGCTTCAAATGCTAAAGTTTGAGTTACAAAATATTACTTCAAAGCCATCATGTTACAAACTAGCTTTGCAAGCACCATTTACTTGCTTTTATAAGCAAAAATACAACTAAAAAGCCAAAATTCCTTTTTTTTGGTGATTGTCGCCTATTCTGGGAATGTAATAAGATCAAATCAACCCTGTTCAAGGCTCATATCATGGAGAAAATTGGAAAAAATCCAAATATGGGCAAAATTACCAAATTGCCACATGTTTTTGTTATTGAACTAGACATGTGATTGGTCATCTTAGGGTCAATTTTAGATAAGAAAATAGGTATTCATCCATATCAAGATGTCAATATACAAAACCCACATCTTAGAATTCACCCAAGTTGCTTGCATATATGAGAACGAATGATCGTTTACGAGATTAGTTGCATTATGTAAATTGGTTTTATAATGTAATTATTTCATAATTTTTTGAGAATTAAAAATGACCAACAAAATACCATAGGGAATGTATTTTTTCAACGAAATATGACTAAATGACATCAAAAGCAACCTAAAATGGATTTTTGAAGGCTGAATGGGATGATAAACCATAGCAAAACTCAAGTCATACAAGAGGACTATTAATGATAAAATAGGGGGATTCCAAAAGTTTGAGTTGCAAAAACTTGTGAATTTAATTTTTTTAGCATACACTTACACGCTATTGTAAATAAATTCATGGGACACACAAGCTTGTAGGAGATTAGTGGGAAATTTGGAAGCGATGAAATAGGCTAAAAAGTGTATGGATGGAAGAAGAGAAAAAATGATGAGTTACTCTATCATTGACCTCTCCCTATAGCTGTTATCAATAGTTAATACCAACTTTTGAGAGGATGTTTGTTCTGACTCTTTAGCTCAAACCCATTTCCTATAGCTTCTCCTTATACCAATTCAAATATTCTTTATTATGGCTAATCATTTGGTGTGTGTTGATGTATCAAAGTTCTTTTGCATACAAGAGATTGTGGATATGATTTGCTTAGGTGGTAGAGGCACCTTTAACTCTAGTTCAAAATATTAGCACATTTGTTGACGTGACTTCTACATTTTTTATTTTATTTTTTAACATGAATGAGTAGTTTGTATTAAATTTGTGCTAAGACACAACAAAATACATAGGAAAGTTTTATATTGAGATCTTCTTCCTACAATTATCTATGATTGGTAGTGTTTACTATCACTCTTGATAGGCTATATATGTTGTCAAAATTTAGTACATTGGTATAAGTATAGACTCTACAAAAACTAGAAGGCAAAAAACAAAACTTACAACAACACATGTTTCAGGTGCACTAATCTTCTGCCTTTGTTGGTGTTCGATTAAGCTCTAACCATTGTCCCTCATTCCCCAATTCTCATTATTGAAGTTTCTAAGTCTATTGTTCAAGAGTTGGACTAGCTCTTTATAGCTCCATTATATGAGTTTGGAGAGCCTTAGATTCATCCTAGTGCCTTGCTAAGTTGACTTCCAGGGTCTGAATCTCCTCTAATGCTTGGACACTCTTCATCATTTTATATTCAAATTCATCGTTACCAATTCTAATTGTAATATATCTATTTTTTTTGTCAACTAATTTTCATTCTCATTGTTGTTGCGATTGCAATGCCATATATGTGGCTAGTACTCGTCACTCCACTTTGGCCTCCCCACATGGTGCTTATCTTTCACTTTGTTGTGTCAATAAAATTCGCCCACCCACCTGATGCTCTCGCCCTGCTAATTAGGGTTCCAATAGGGTCTGGACTCCACGAGTTTCAGGGGATACAATTACTCGTCTTCCAAATCGGCATGCAGAGCATAATGACATTGAATCCATGGACACCATATCCCTCTAGATTGGCTTCATGTTTTCACTGGTTTGCATGGTTCTTACACAATTGAGTCATACCATCCTAAAAACAAGAACCTATACTTATAGCAATAGTTTTCAAATAGAGCCAAAACACTTTACAAGTCTCACATTCAGCTAATTTTGCTTCTATACAACACAGTAAAGCCCGAGCCCAGTCACTATTGTGAATTAGCTCTCCACAAGTTACCATCTTGCCAATAGTGAGGGATTGGTTGACCTCCAACCAAAGCCTTATTCAAACAATCATTTTTCCTATCTCCATTCCATTGTTGGAGGTTAGATTAACCTTGAAATTGGGCCTAAATTTAGAAAATAGAGTTTTACCAATCTGGAAATTGCTTGTTCTCCCAGGGATTAACCATAGTTGGCTTTGATTTTTCCCAAAATTGAACCTTGTAGTGAGAGTCCTTCATAGCGTATGTTGTTAATTTGCAATATATTTATTCTCCAAATCTCCATTCCCACATGTGAGCATAATTAAATCAACAACACCCTTCATAATTTCCTTGCCACATACTACAATCAAAGTTTGTGCAAGAGGTTTGTATATTGGTTGTACTTTTATCATCAAAATGTGTTTCGTCTTGGCAGTGACATCCTAATTTACTCAACTACATGTTGTGAACAATCTCGGGGTGCCACGATGGCAATTCGTCCCTCGTCCCAACTTTCCATATAATTCTTAGATAACATATGAATCCTTTGTTCATCGAATGATTTGACTTAGAATATAAGATTGTTGTGCTAAGATCCTCCTCAAATTAGAAACAAAATGCTTTCATTGTGCTTAAGGATTCATGAATTTTTGCAAGTGAAATGATGAGTTTTTATGTTAATTTTATGAGAAATTTAACATAATTAAGAGACTGGACAATAGCATAAACATGTACAGAACAACATCAAAAACATATTACAACAGGAAGTTACATGATAAAGGATTTCACCCCTCTTGGGCTACGTCTCCTTGGTCCAACTTCCAATGGCTTGGGTCCCTATTATGCTCAAAAATATAAAAAAATGTGTTTATAATGCTCAAATGCTTCTGAAACTTGCTCCAATGAGTCCTAAATGTCCAAAAATGGCTATCTAGCCTCTTTTTGCATCCAATTTAGTGTAAAACTGAAGAGGTTATGGCCTCTCTAATTCTCCCAATATTCACTCCACAAATTGCACCATTTCTGGAATCAACCTACAATTTTGCTCCAAAATTGCGCTAACTGGGCGAAAATTTCGTAGCGCGGTGGTCCATAATCTGTCAACACTGATTATTCAATCGTAATCAACATAGAACCGATGGTCTTATGGTTTGTGAATGTGGCGGGGGCGCTGTGCGATTGCGATATGGTGGACCCGACAGAAGTATTAACTGGAACCCATAATATTATTGCATTTGAGATTCATCACAAATCCCAATCGGCGAAGTCAAGGGGGTAATAGATATACGAGACTTTGCACTTCTGCAATGTGTGATTGTGAGTATCGCATCACAATCTGGGTATGTTAGGGGTCGTTTCATCGCATCGCACCCTGGCTTGTTCTGTGGCCAATTCTTTAACGTCGACCCACCTACGACATGCGATTTGCAAAATGTGGGGCCAATGGCGACCTGTCATTTGGTGCTTCCCCATTCGCTGAAGGGTCCTGCCATGTCATCCACTCCTGCCATGTGTCAAAGTCAAACCTAAAATTTGACTTACTGTAACTTCTTCATATGAGCTTAGATTCGAGTGTTTTTCAAACCGTTGCAATCAAGATGACAAGCACTTCGATCTAAAGCTGAGTTTATCGAGATTTTGCCACTTTTAGTTTTGAGCCTAATTTTGAGCACTTGATCACTCCTCCGCACTGGAAGCCTTTTGGACCCCAAAAGGATCACTTTCTATTGTCTAGCGAGTGAGGGTACAGTTCCCTCACCTTTCCAACCTCTATCCATTTGGCTTTTAAAATACTTGTACCCTTGAGCCCCACTCAAAGATAATCGATACTTCCCCTTTTTGATGTCCTTCTTCTTCTGTCAAGTATCATGTCTTGCTAAATCTCATCAAGGAATTCTGGAGAAAATTCTTCAATAGATGGAATTTGCATATTCTCTCCTTGATCTTCAATCAGAGGCTCATACAACCATAAATTTGCAACATTAACAACAACATAAATTTTCATATTTGAAGGCAAATCCAACCTGAAGGCATTGTTACCATTCTTTTCCAAAATTATGAATGGACCATATCTAATTGGTTTCAGCTTTTTACCTTCTCATTGAAGCCTCTCTTTGTTAACGTGAAGCTAAACTTCATCACAAACTTGGAACTTGTGATCTTGAAGATGCTTGTCGTGCCTTGCTTTGTACTTGCCTTGGCTTTTCTAAAGTTGTTCTTGAACCTTTTGGTGTACTAATTGGATTTGTTCAATGAAATTTCTTACTTTGTCTATGTCGTTATGACCTTCAATAGCAACATATTTGCCAAAAATAAAATCCAAAGGAGATTTAGGCAAGTATCCCAAGCATGCCTAAAATGGCGAAGTTTGAGTTGAAGAGTGCTTGGCTCGGTTGTAAGCATGTTGAATATAGTGCAAATGTTCATCCCACAACTTAGAGTGCTTTCTACAATACCCACGAAGAAGATGTATCATTGTTCTGTTCACCACTTCTGTTTGACCATATGTATGTGCATGAAAAGATGTACTCTTTTACAATTTGGTGTCCATGAATCTCCACAAGATTGACCAAAAACTCCCAACAAAGCAAGAATATTGATCACTAATAATGGATTTGGGAAATCCAAAATGCACCCAAACATTATAAAAGAATAACTAGGAAGTTTGTTCAGTTGTAACTTGCTTTTTACATGGCATCAAAATACACATTTTGTTGAACCTATCCACAACTACATACAAATAATCGTGACCTATTTTTGACAATGGAATAACTCCTACAAAATCCATAGAAATACTCTGCCATGGTCGTGAAGGAACACGAAGTGGTGTGTACAATCCTAACTTCCTATTTATAGGCTTACTGATTGCGCAGAATGAACTTTCTTTAATAAAACAAGACACACTTTCAAGTATATAATGCCAATAACACTACCTCTGTAGATGTGCCACCATCTTACTTACACCAAAATGACCAGCAATAAGAGAAGTATGTGCCTCTCTTATGATGTTAACTCTTTCTCCTTGTGGAATACAAAGCTTGCCAAGATTGTACAACAAGTTATCATGCAAATGATAATCCAATTCCTATACTTGGTTACCTTGACTCAAGCTTGCATAAACATCCTGAAAGTCATTATCTAATGCGTATTGCTCAATATAACTTCATGTAAAACAAAATTTTGCTTGAGTAAATTAGTTGCACTAACAACAGGCCTAGAAAGCATATCGACAACTTTATTGTATATACCTTTCTTATACCTGATTACCAAGTGGAATTGTTAAAGACAAACCATCCATCAGAAGTGCCTTGATTGCTACAACTTTTGATTGAGATTGCAAGTATTTCAGTCGTTGATGATCAGCGTGAATGATTGTTTCCTTACCCATCAAGTAGTGTTTCCATTTTTTCACACTTTGCACCAATGCATACAATTCCTTGTCATATTTAGGATATTTAATCATTGCACCATTAAAAGTTTTGGAATGAAAACAGATAGGCTTACCATGCTGCATGAGAACTACAACCATAGTGTAGTCACTAACATCAGCCTGAATCTCGAATTACTGTCTCAAGTCTGGATGTGTAAGTATTGGAGTTGTACTGATCTTTTCATTCAATGCATCAAATGCCTTTTGTCTTTTGTCTTCCCACTGTAAAACATTTTTCGCACTTGTCAATGCATGCAAAGGAGCTATTATAAGAGAAAAATTAGTAATGAATTTCCTCCTATATTGGGTTGCTCCCAAAAGACTTCATACCTCAGTAACTATCTTGGGCCTTGGCCAATTCACAATGACATCAACCTTGGAGGGATCTATTTTCAGCTCGCCTCCTCTAACAATATGACCCAAGTAAACTAAAGAAGTTTTTTCCAAACTCGCACTTTGATATCTTAAGATAAAACTGTTTTTTTCAAGACATCAAGTACTTTTCTTACATGCATGACATGTTCATCACGAGATTTACTAAAAATTAAGATGTCATCTAAATATATTATGAAAAACTCATCAAGAAATGGCCTCTCAACACATCATTCATCACACGCATGAATGTAGTGGGAGGCTTACATAAACCAAACTGCATAACTGGCCATTCAAACTAACCTTGTTTTGTTTTGGATGTTGTCTTCCAAATGTCTCCTTAAACTATTCTAATTTGATGGTAGCTTCTTCTTAAGTCCAACTTAGTAAAATACTTTTCATCTTTCAATTTATCAAGTAAATCATCTATTCTAGGTGGTGGGTAACGGTTCTTTACCGTAATTTTGTTCAATGCACGAAAGTCCACACACATGTGCCATGTTCCATCCTTCTTGGAAACCAAGACAATAGGTGAACCACATGGTGAGGAAGATGGTATGAGGATCCATTTATTCAACAACTCTTGAATTTGCTTCTTAATTTTTGTGCTTTCCATCACTGACATCTTATACATGCCAATGTTAGGAAGAGGACAATCTTGTTGCAACTATATCTCATGTTGGATTCCTCTATTAGGAGGCAGTCTCTTTGGTTCCTGAAACATCTTGTCATATTGGTTAACTACATCAACCAATTCAGATTTCAAATTTGAATCGCAGCCTTTAAAAGCTTCATTATCAACATCATCCTTGGGTTTGATCATTAGAAGCACAAAATTCTTGCTTGAATTCACTAGTCTTTTCATCTGCCTTGCATTAACAAGGGAAAGATTTATTTTCTTGCTATGAGCTCTCACAATATATGCTACTCCATCTTTGAATAAATGATATTTGTTTTCATGTCTATGGAAGATATCTTTTCTGTCATAAAGGTACGGGATGCCCAAAACTATGCCACAAATATCTAACGGCACAACGTCAAGCTCCACTTCATCTATGAAATTTGCAGTAATAGCGAATCTCAGTTTACAATTTCAAGTAACCTGAAATTACGCATTGTCACACACCCATCCAAGTGGATATGGTTTATGATGTGGAATGGTTTCCAAGTTTAAACTTTTGACAATGTTTTCAAAGATAAGATTGGCTTGAGAGCCACTATCGAAAAGCATATCAATCTTGTTGTGTTTTGATATCACCCTTATGTGAAAAAATTATATTCTCCTCTTTTCGTTTGGAATTTCATTTTGTGAGTTTGAAGGACTAGTGCTAGCAATGGATTCTTTTCCTTTTAACCCCATGGTTGTGATTTTAGTTTCATCGTCCGAATCGGATCCCAAATCCTGTTGAGTGGTTGCAGTTGTCTTTTGTTTTTCCCTGTTGTTGTTTTTCTTTGGTCTCATTTTAGGATGAAGCTTCCAACAATGAGCTTCATCGTAACCCTCTCTAGAACAATGTTTGCATGTAACTTCCTCTCATTTTTTGATAGATACATTTTTCTTTGCCTTCCCTTTGAAATCCTTTTCCTTTCCTTTACTCTTAAATGGATTTTTACTACCTTATTCTGTGGTATTTTTCCCTCTTGCCTCAAGATGAGTGGCTTAAACACACACATCATCTAGATTATTGGGATTAAACATTAATATATTATGCCCAAGGTAACTATGTAAACCCCTTATGTACTTCAGCAATGTGTCTTGTGATTGCAAATCTACACCTAACATCAAAGGCCTTTTTCTGAATTCTTGGGTGTAATCTTGCACATTTTGACCTTTAAGTTGTCTAAGGTTTTGCCAATTCATGATGGTTTTCTGCATATAAGCTAGAGGGTAGAATTGTCTTTTGATTGCATCAATGAAATCATTCCAAGAAATTGAGATCTTATCATGTTTTTTAATCTCCTCTTGGGTATTTGATTCCCACCATACTAGTGTTGCGCCCTCCATTCTCAAATAAGCTAACTGAATCTTTATGTCATCCTCTTGAAGGTTTTGAATCCTACAATAGACCTCCAACTGATGAATCTAATTATCAAGCTTATCTGCATTCACTTCACCATTATACATGGCGGCTCAAATTTAACATCAAGTTTTAAAAAAGGTGTTTTACTAGTTCCTTTTGAAGTATGATGATGAGTATGAGTAACAGTTGTGTTAGTAGAAGAGGGTGAAGATGCTTGTGAAGAAGAATATGAAGAAGATCATGGAGAGGGTGGAGGTTTGTCTCCATTTCCATTACCTCCTCCTAAAGAGCCTTCTCCTTTGGGAGGTTTGGAACTTTCCCCTTGCAACCTAGTATTCCTCTCTTCATAGAGGACCTTTACCATCTCTGTCATATCAAAGAAAGCCTTTATGAAGGTCTTCTCATCTTTTGTCATGTTTGTAGATTCTCTTTCATGAGACATGATCTCTAGAGTCTCAACTGCAACTTGAGGTTGAACTGGTGTTGGAGATTGTGGCAACCTTACTCTCCTTCCCCTTGACTCAACTTCAAGGCTTCCAACCAACTTCCCTTCTCCTCTTTTGAGTTTTAACCTTGTAAGCATGACATAAACTTGCAAACAATTAAATCCTTCTTTCACAAAGAAAACCTGGCTCTGATACCAAAATGATCTGATTTAGAATATTAGATTGTTGTGCTAATATTATCCTCAGATTAGAAACAAAACGCTTTCATTTTGCTTAAGGATTCATGATTTTTTGCAAGTGAAACGATGCGTTTTTATGTTAATTTTATGAGAAATTTAACATAAATAAGAGATTGAATAACAACATAAACATGTACAAAACAACATAAAAAACTCATTACAACAGGAACATGATAAAGGAGTTCACCTGTCTTGGGCTACGTCTCCTTGGTCCAGTTTCCAATAGCTTGGGCCTCCCTATTATGCTCAAAAGTGTAAAAAGATGTGTTTACAGTGCTCAAATGCTTCTGAAACTTGCTTCAATGAGTCCAGAATGTCTAAAAATGGCTGTCTAGCCTCTTTTTGCATTCAATTTGGTGGAAAACTGAAGAAGTTATGACCTCTCATAGTTCTCCCAATATTTGCTCCACAAATTTCACCATTTCCGACATCAACCTACAATTTCGCTCCAAAATTGCACTAATTGGGCGAATATTTCGCCGCACAGTAGTCCATAATCTATCAGCACTGACTGTTCCATTGAAAATCGCGATCAGCAGAGAACTGACGGTCTTATGGTCTGTGAACGCAGCGGGGCTATGTGTGATACGGTGGACTCGACGGAACTATTAACTAGAACCCATAATTTTATCACATTCGGGATCCATCGCAATTCTTAATCAGCAAAGTCAGGGGGTAATAGATATACAAGACTTTACACTTATGCGATGTGCGATTGTGATTATTACATCACAACTCGGGTACGATGGGGGTCAATTCATCGCATCGCACCTTGGCTTGTTCTGGGGCCAATTCTTTAACGCCGACCCGCCTACAACATGCGACTTGTGAAATGAGGGGCTAATGGAGACCTGCCACTTGGCACTTCCCCCATTCTCTAAAGGGTCCTACCGCATCATCCACTTCTGCCATGTGTCCAAGTCAAACTTGAAATTTGACTTGCTCTAACTTATTCATATGAGCTCGGATTCAAGTGTCATTCGCACCATTGGAATCAGGATGACGAGCACTTCAATCTGAAGCTGAGTTTATCGAGATTCTGCCACTTTGAGTTTTGAGCCTAATTTTGAGCACTTGATAATCGACCCTATGTAATGAGTTTCAATTTGGATGTGAATCATAGAGCCAATCTTGATCATGTCAAGATATTTGGGTTTAGCAAAAAGGCCACCACCCCAATTCTCTGTCGGTTTTTAGTTTTCCATCTTGGAGTTGGCATACTTGATTAGCACTCCTATTAGCTTCTAGATTTTGACTTCTTCAAACATGGAAGAAACTGTTCTGTGGAATTTCTTCCAAGAGCCTTATGATTCTCTTGAGAAAGTTCTCCCAAGAGGTTGTCTTACAACCAATTTCCTTTGTTTAAGTGTTGAATAATGATGAGAGAGTCCCCCAAAATATTATTTTTCGATACCTATATGGTTTGGCTAGAATCAATCCTTGCAACAGACCATGCATTTTTTCCTGGTTGTTGGTCATGTGTACCAGACCCTGTGCATACGATTTTACCAATTTTCCTTCGGGGTTGAAAAAAACCCCTCCCCCTCCTACCACCCCTCGATGTGACTTCTATATTATTAACACCTTTTTAATTACTAGTTTCCCACAAACCTTTTTGTCATTTTTTTGTTAACTCATGTTGGCAATTCAACATTATAGTGATCACCTTCAGGAAACTCAAGTGACCCATGGGTCTCCTATAACTTCATGTAGCAATATAAATAGCTTGGTAAAAGGAATGGAGTGGGTGGTTTAGAAAAATGGAGTGTAAGGTTAGAAATATGAACATAGGATGTATTCTACGATTTTACAAGAATGACAAGGTTGATGGGTAATATGATGGAAAGTGGTGTGGAAGGCATGAGTGAGGGCCTCAGACTTATTATTTATCGATTTTTTATATGCTACATAGATTTAAAATTTTATCATCTTCTTCAACCTATGAAGTTTTGGAAATAATCCCAATATTCTGTAAAATCTATATTTTTATACAAATACAAATATGTTGAATTTTTTAACTTAACCATGTTGCTCTTTTTCGATTGGTTAACATGCTTGCTATGTCCCCTTATTGTAGTTGTGTGAGGTGTTCTATCATCTTTATAAAGGCTATTGCGAACTGTTGTTTCTCTTTTGTGAGTTTGTTTTCCAAAGTAGAATTTTCTTGCACAATTTATACAAAATAACCTAACATTGGTATAGAATAACCCATAATGTTTATGCATTGAACATAAAAATACATAATTGCTATAAAATACCTTTATGTTGTACATGTGCAAAGTATGCATCCTTAGTGTTAAATATTTGTTCTGGAAGGTTCTAAATCAATTTTTATGGCATTTTGTTGCTTGGTGGTGTTGACATATGCGGAGCAAGGCCAAAACATTGCTTTGTTTTTCTCGTGCTAGAGAATTTTGGGTAGACATAGATATGTTTATTATTTTGCATGCATGTATTTGGTTACGATATTCTTGTTGTAGCTGACCCAATTACCATGATGGAGATTTTTCTAGGTTGCAAAATTTTTATCCCTTGTTGTTGTATTTAAAGATATGATTAATACCTTTTTAGGTTTACCTTCACAGAGTATTGTACACAGGGATAGTGAGGTCAAGCCTTTTTATGTTTGTAGAATGAGAGATGCTCACATAAATTGATTTGGAATTTCATCCTCATCTTAATTGAAGCTTTTCATGCTTAATAAATTTTTGAGGTAGACATACATGTATTTCGCTTGTTGAGGTTGAAGATTTTGGATGTTGATTGCTTAACCCGAGTTGTTGCAAATTTTCTTTCCTTGTGTGTGGAAACCTTTTAGCCTATTTGTTTGTATGGAGATGTCTTGAAATTTTATTTCCCAGTGTAACATACTTTTCTTAATTTCCATTTACAACATGTCAATCCCATTATTGGCATATTTATCCCTGCAACCTATAAATCTATGAATGGAGATAATGACAAGGTTATGCATCATTGATGTAGGTGAAGTATGGTATGGTATGGTGCTAGGTAAGGATGATGATGAAGTGGAAAACATGAAAAGATATGAAGATTTAAAATATGGAGTTGGTGATTTTGATAGTTACAAGTAGGCTTTATATTAGCATGCATATTGATCTCTTGTGTGGCTTTCTTAGAGATAGATGTGTTGACCTTTTTCTTCTTGTTGCAGGTACGTACAATGCTTCAAGTTGTAGATGTGGATTTGTTGCTTCTATATACCTAGAAACAGTTGATGAAACAATTTTTTTTTAAACAAATAGATAGTTGCTTTGTATTATAATCGAAATTTGGAATCCAGATCGGAACCTTCACACAAGTCCACTTACTTTGTTGTTTTAGTGTTTATACATATCCAAAGAATATCAGTTATATTCCTATTACATATTTTGCCTACTAGCCTATACAAATTTCTACCATAAACCTTGAAGAATATTCCTAACAACAAAATATATTTGTAGTACATTATCAAAACTAAGTAGAATATAATTAACTCGAAATTGGTGGTCGACCTTCAGCATCCACTTCAACATCCTCCCGTCGTTGTTCAGTAACCTCAAACTCATTTTGTGTTTCACGGTCCACTATGCATTCAATTCTTTTATGTGGAGGTTCCTCACTAGTATTCAAGTCCACTTTGTAGTCTTTTCTCCCCTGTTGATGTCCAACTCCATCTTTTCTAGCACAATGTCCATAACTATTAACTAACTCTCCATGGCCACCTACAATTTTTTAAACTTTCGCTGCAACAACTCATACTTCTTCTCCAACCATGCAAGGTGCACCTTTCATTCCTTTTCCTCTATTTCATTATGCCACCTCATGACTTCCAACAAATTTTCAAGGGCCTTAGATAATGTTTCAAGCATTTGAATCATCCACTCTTGTGCATCTTCAATAAATTTCATGTTGCTTGCCACCATAGGAGCTCTTCAAATTATTTTCAGGTCATCACCTGGCCCCATAACTATGACTAGTAGCTATATTGTGAGAGGTGTGGTACTTCTTATTGTGAGAACATTCTAGTATGCATACCAACTTTGACCTCAAATTCACCTTTTGAGATCATTAAACATCATAACTTCCAATTCGAGTCCACCGACTTTGTGGTGTTGTGCCATTAATTCACCAAAGTGAAAATTTATATGGAGAATGTGTGCTTTTAATATAGCTATGTTGTTAGAGGTTTGCATTTCAAGATTGAGATTCTCTTTACTTGCGACCTCCACGTTTCACCATGTTGATTTTCTTGTTGATGCCACTTGGTTGTCATAAGCCTGACATGTTTAAGCCCATTGTGGGTTTCATCAATTATGAAATGTTCTTCCATCATTCCTCTTAATGTGAGGTGTGGGTGGACCACCTCCTCTCCCGCCCAAGTTAACACACTCACTAATTTTCCCGTGGAGATTGATTGTAGTTTCATTTTGTTGAAACATCGATATGTTGTCCACCTTCTGAGGTTTCTTTTCCAATAAATTCCTATTAGATAAATTTTGTTGACAATAAAGTTTATTCCCATATTCATGGTATAGGAAAATGGGATATGGAGCCTTGCTAACGTTGAGGATTTTTTCAACCTTTGAGCCTTGCTAAAAAGTTTTAACCTTGAGGATTTTGTCCCTATGCCAACATTTTTGCCATAGTTTAGAAGGAGCATGATGGGGCAATCTTTTCACAAGCAGGACGTAGCCTTCTTTAACAAAATATTCTTGAAGGGGGTCAGTTGTCCATGAGCGTTGGTCCCTATTTAGCATTTATATTAGGGCTAGACCCTTCAATAGATTTAAAAGAATATCCCATTTAGAGTGAATATGTGGAGGCAAACTTGGGTAGATCCGTCCCCTCCAGATATCTTGTTCATCCCATTGTGATATTTCATGGAGTCTCACCCTCCATTCATTTCTAATCCTATTTGCTAGCTCACTAATGTCTTCATGCACATCCAATGGCCCGGCTGGGGAGATATTGCCTTTACAAATATTGATTTGAGCTCCATTACCAGCGTGCCAACCTAAATTGTCTAGCATTAATGATGCCACTTTCCTGCAAAGCTTCCAGATATTATAACCCACATCGTCCCATTCTACTTTTTCAACCTTAAGTATTCTCTTCTTGTGGAATTATTTGTGTATAAATGCTTGTTTCCACCATTCTTTAGAGTTTGAAATAAGATTCCAAAGTATTTTAGCTCCAAAAGTAGGGTTCATTAACTAACGATCCTTAATCACCAGGCCTCCATATTTTTTGGGTAGTCGGCCAATATTCCAATTGATAAGGTGAAATGTATTTTCATTTTTAATTCCCCTTTTCCATAGAATATTTCTGATTAGGCCGCCTATCTGGTTGATTACATTATTAGGAGCTAATCCTAAGCACATATAAATCAGGAGAGAGGATACTACTGATTTAATCAATACCACTCTACCAGCCGCATTGATCCACTATGTTCCCAATGATTGGATCCTTTTTTTTAAGTTTTTGGATAACTTCATCCCAATCTTATAAGGATGAGTTTCCCAATGTACTTGGAACCAATAGGTACTTGAAAAAATTACATCCAATTTCCATAGGAAATTCTAACACCGAGGAAATCTCTCTCAAAGTGGACTCGGGACAATTCCATCCAAAAAGTTGGCTCTTCCTTTTGTTCACCTGGCCACCCAATAGGTCAAGATATGTGTCTAAGGTAGTTTTAAACCAACTTACAATTATTTTCAAGACTCCTCCCAAAAGAAGAGTATCATCCGCAAATTCTGAATGATTCATTTCCTTGACATTTGGTGTTATGCTTAAGTCCATTAGCTGCCCTTCCATCTAGTTCGTTCCAAATTTTTGCTTAATGTTTCAACAACTAATATATACAACAATGGGAAGAGAGGAAAACCTTGCCTAATCCCCTCGAGGATACAAAGAAGGGGGTGGTCCTTCCATTTATTAGAGGTGATATCCAAGGAGCTCCCATGCAACCCTTTATATAGTGAATATAATCTTTATTAAAACCTAATTTTTCAAGAGATAGGAATAGGGAGTGTCATGCCCAATTAAAAGCTTTGGATATATCAATTTTAATGACAAAACCATGCTCCCCCTTCGCCTTGCTGGAGTGAATGGCTTATTGCATGAGAATGATGTTGTCCAAGACCTGGCGGTGTTGCATGAAACCTCCTTAATTTTTTGAATCATTTATCGAAAAAAGATTCTTTAATTTGTTAGCCAATATTTTTGTTAGACTTTTGTAGGTTGCATTGCAAAGTGAGATAGTCCTAAAGAGTATGAAATTCATAGGTTTCAACTCTTTAGGAATTAGGGAAAGAAAAGGTGAGTTAGTGCTCCCACCTATTTTTTCCTTCCTACGAGTTCAATTCAATATCTTCATCTGATCATTTTTCATTAAGTTACAAAAGGTGCGATAAAAACTTATTGTGAATCCATCAGGTCCAGGGGCTTTGTTAGGGTCCAAGGACCATATTGCCTCTATCACCTCACCTTCTTTTATTTCCTTAATAAACCATTTTTTGTCTTCATCTAAGAAAATTGATGGGATACAAGAAAGAAACTCCCTTGCCTTATCTAGATCTAACTCTCTATCTTTTCTGTAGAGAGACTAGAAATGTGAAAAGGCCTCCTAATTTATTTCCTCGAAGGACGTTAATTTAGGCTTTCCTTAAGGCATTATTTCTTTTACCCGATTACAAAGTTCCTTGGCTATAACTTGCTTGTGGAAAAACGTTGTGTTTTGATCTCAAGCTTTCAACCATAGATTCCTTGACTTTAGCCTCCAGTACTCTTCCTCTCTCCTACTTAATGAATCAATTTTCCTACTCATATCTTTTTCTCTTACGATATGCTAGGTTCTCCATTATATTATTATTTATCATATTTTGGTGTTTTTTTATTTGCTTCACTAGCTCAAGCCTTTTCTGCCCTGGAGGTATGCATTTTTCTTTTTCCCATCTACAAAGATCTTGCTTCATTGCTGCCAACTTTGGTTCCCACACAAAGGAGGGTGATGTTATCATTGGGATCATCCATGCTTGTCTAATAATATTAGGTACCCCATCCTCCAACAACCATTTTGGATTATGACAAAACGAGATAGGGCTCAAATTTTCTATAGGATCAACCTCCAAAAGAATTGGTTAATGGTTTGAATCTCCTTGAGCAAAAATGGTAGAGGTCTAGTCTATCCCTTTCATCAGCTAATTGTGGTGAAGCAAAAACCCCTCAAATCTGTATGCAATATGCCTTGCTCCACTCTGTTTGTTTGTCGAAGTATATTTGCCTTTTTTTAATATTATATAATGAGGTCCTAGTTATTTACCAGATCTTCCATTCTTTCTCAAAAAGAATCTCTTACTAAGCTACCACCTTGCTTCTATAAAGAGAAGAGGATTGTATTGAAGTCCCCTCCTACTATACTATATGTATGCCACTGAGCCTCTTTTAAAGAGATCAAAGATTCCAAAAAAATATTTTTGTCTCCATAGGTTATTGGAGCATAAACATTAATTAGTGAGATAATTTCCTCTGTGTCTTTTCTTTCTAACTGAACTATAATCCAATATCTAGATTTGATACTCTCTTTCAAAGTGAAGAAGGAATCTAACGAGAACATACCTAATCCTCCTAAGGCCCCTCAAGAGGTTTGATCAATGCCAAAAATTTCTCTCCAAAATTTTATTTCATTGTTCATTAGATCTGATACTTCTAATTTGGTTTCATGGAGAAGGAGTGTCAGAGGCTTTTCCTACTTTACTAAATCTTTAACATACCAGGATTTTGCAAGGTTTCTCAAACCCTATATGTTCCATAAAATGGATTTCATTATTTCCTTGGAGAGTTGTGTGCCTTATCTCAACTTGTACCTTCTCCTTAGTTATTATTGCCTTGAAAGCCTCATTGATTTGGAATTGATTTCCTAGTTTCTTATTTTGTTTTGCCTTTGCTTTTCTAGCCACATTCTTTGAATATTGTCCTTGTGATTTCTTATTGCTCACAATTTAATTACTATTAACCTCATTGGCTTAACTTGTTTTTTGATACATGTTTCTTATCCATACCTCTCTAGCATCTTCCAGTTGCTCCTTTGGTTTACTGGATGAAGCTTTTGCATCATTTTTATGAATAACTAGAGGGTTTTACTTTGCTTTATGAACTAGTGAACCATTACCATCTTCAGGGCTAGAGATTAGGGTTTTTTCCTACCCCCTTTGTTCCTCTTCTTCCATGTTTTCTTGTACATGAATTTCCACATCCACCTCTTCTACATTTGTCTCCTCCTCCACAAGGGATTCTTTTCACTTAAGATTGTCAGGTGTTTCTTTTTCACAGTCTTCCTACAACTATAAAACCTTAAAAGAATTTGCAGAGGATGATGCTACCCTTTTACCCTGACCTCAAGGGTTCTTGTTTGCCATTGCCTTCCCTTAGTTACCACCCTTTTTATGGGTTTGTCACTGCTCTACTTGAGCTACTTCTATTTCTTCACCTTTATTCACTTGTGCCTTATTACATTCAAGTTCGAAATGATTGTAAGTGTGGAGAACCCTACATTTGAATGGAAATTGTTTGTAATCAAGAACCTGACAGTGGCTCCATTCCCCCTAGGTGACATTGATTTCTAAGGGAAATCCTTTCTCCAAATCAACCTCAACACAAAATTTTGTGCTAGTGAATTGATGGCCTTTTGTTTCAACTCTATCCAGATATCTCCCCAATCCATTCCCAATCATCCTCAAGCAACGATCGCTCCAACAATATAGAGGAAGTATCAGTAATTTAACCCAAACTAGGACTACCTTAGGGTTTTTATTGTTAGGATCAAAGTTCAATGACCATTTGTTTAGGTACATACCTCTTGCTCCAAAAAATAGGGTGCCATTGTGAAAGATCACATCTTTGTCTTCCTTAAACTCAAATAGGAATGCAAAGAACCCATTTCCACAAGGATAGAAATCGATGTTACCTTTCATCAATAGTTTCCACATATTTTCCATCCACTGCTCCATGGATCTAGGATATGGTCACATTCCATTAAATTTTCCTACTAGTCTGCAATTTCTGAATGCCAAAGTGGTCCTCTGAAATACAAGAGAGAGTGTTACAAATGGTCTTGTGTCCATCTTCTTGATCAATCACAACTATGCTTCCTTTGAACAAATTTTCTTTGACAGGGAGGCGATGAGGGCCTGAAAGGCCATTGCTTCATCCCACGGAGGGGGAGAGGACCCCTCTGAGCCTGTCGTCATTGGCCCTCAGCTAGGGTTTCACAAAGTTGTTCAATAGGTTTTCGCAAAGAGCTCAACATTCATTCACTTTTCAAAATATGGTTTTTACTTGATGAAACAGTATTAAGTTTCATTATTTTTTCTTTTCCTTTTAATTTTTTTTAAAGAAATCGTATCATCTTTGGTTTTCATCATTGCTTGACCCCCTCAAGCCTATTAGGGTTTTCATGATGAGAATTTTTTTAATGCACATCTAGGGCTACCTCAATGGATTTTTTTTTGCCATTGGTTTGTCTCATTTGCCTCGTTGAGGTTTCCACTTGGGTTGGTTATTTCTCTTTTTTTCGTAAATTTTCAAGATGATCAAGGTGGATTGAGGGCATTGCTACTATTAACAATATTTAGCTATTTAATTTATGAAATCTTCTTTAGTTAGACGCTTGTTATAAATTTTGAACCTAAAACCTCTATCCCATCTTATGGCATATATTGATCAGTTACATGAGATTTTAGCTAAAATGTGGTTCTTTATTTGTGACTATTTACCTTGGAACCCCAAACCTTACGAAGATGTTTTCATGTAAAAAACAAACTACCTTCTTGTCTATTTAAACCTCCATTTCCTTTATTTCATCACATTTTCTGAGATAGTCAATGCACACCAAGAAAGTTATTCTTTTCATTTGCAGGAGGGCCAATAGGCCCTAGAAAATCTAGGCCTCGCTTGTTAAAATGTTTTAATGAAATATGAGGCTACAAAGGAATTTCATATCTTTTGGTAGGCTTGTTCATCCTTTGGTATTCATCATATTATTAAGCATCTCTATGGAGGGTAAGCCAATAGTATCCAACTTGCATGGTATTGTGAGATGTCTTCTTTGTTGCATAGTGACATCCATAGGCTCATCATGACACACATGAAGGATGCCATGGACATCATCTTCTATCATACATCTTCTCAATATCTAATTAAGCCTGAGTTTGAACATGTAGCCCTTGATTCAAGTGTAGGTGGTACTTTTCCTGATGATTCTGCAACATTCCTTGTAGGATAATTGTTGAGGAAATATCCATGTTGCTAAATAATTGGCTATATTAGCAAACCAGGGAATTTCCTTTGATATTACAAAGAGATGTTTATCTAAAGAGGCACCATCTACATTTCATCATTTGTAGTATTGGTTAGTACTGATAAAAAAATTGTAACAACATTTTATTTGCCTAGCTTGTCAAATATGGTGAAATCAAATTCTTGTAGTAATAAAAGCCATCTAATAATCTTACTATTAATGTCAAGTTTTTCATTAAATTCCTTATGGAAGCATGATTTGTATGCACTAAGCAAAGATAATTAATGACATTGTGCCTAAACTTATCAATGACATAAATCATTGCAAGGAACTCTTTCTCAATGACTATATAATTCGGCTCTACATTAAACAATTTTTTGTTGATAAAGTAAATTGCAAATGGAATTTGAACTTCTTGTAAGCCCAAAAATTTCCAGATGGACTCATGGGATGCATAAGTATGAATATGAAAAGGGATGCCCCACCTAGGGGCTTACGAAACAAGGGTTTTTATGAGTTTTTATTCAATGCATTCAAATTCTTTTGGCATTCTATTCTCTAGTATAATTTAATATCTTGGGATAGTAATGTGAAAAGATGGGATTAGTTTGTTGAAGTCAATTTTTAACCTCCTATAGTATCTTGCATGTTCAAGGAAACTCCTTACATCCTTTTTTCTTTTGGGGTGTAGATAGGTACTTAATGATGTTCACTTTGTTTTGGTCCACTTCCATCCCTTTAGAGGAGATATGGTGACCCAGTACAACTCCTCACTCGTGTGGATGTTGCATTTGTTCTACACCTTCTCAAGGTTGGTCAAGGCATATGTGCTTGAAAGGACATACTAAGGTGTTATTATCATGGTCCTAAGGGCTGATTTGAATACGATTGTACCTGCTAAACACATTTAAGAATGAGAACTACTTCTTGTTTGCTAAAACATTTGGTACTTGGTCAATGGAAGGCAAGGGGGAATGGTCTTTCCTAGTGGATTTGTTGAGTTCTTTATAATCCTCACATGATAAATTCAAGTTCTATTCATTTTGGGCACAATAACCGAGGGTGAGTCCCATTCACTATTAAAGATAGGGTAGATGAATCCTACATTTAATAGTTTCTATAGTTCTTCTTTGACAATGTTTTTTAGAGGAAGGTTCATTCCACTTTGAGGTTTCCTAATGGGTATACAACCACCCTTGATGTAGATATGCTGAGAATATATATCTATATATATTCCTTCTATGCCCCTATAATTCCATGCAAAAGATATAGTACGATTTTTAAGGACAACCAACAATTTTTGCTCTTTTTCATTAGTCAAACAAGCATCGATTTTAAAAGTTTTTGAGGGATATATTTCCATTGTATTCACTATTATTTGTTCAATATCATTAGTGAATAAAGATATCCATAGATCCTCTTTCAAATGAGTAGAATTTGTAGTTTTTTGTGGCCATTATTGTTCATCTAAGCCATCAACTTTTATAGTAACATGGTATATATTTTGCATAAACTTGGATATGAAGGTATCTTCATCTAAGTTTTTCTTAGCTAGGATTGTCTCAAAGGTTAGGAGAGGATAAACAAAGGTATAGAGTATATTTTATTCTTATTATTCTTCTAGGTACATGGAAATTTATTCCATAGTTAATGGATTGGTAGGGGGATAGAGGGCAAGTCGTTTTGGGTTGTAGAAAACCATTGGTAATGGTCATATTTCTTACCCTACAATTATTGTACGCTTTTGTTGTAGATAACCATGGTATTCCTGGGATAACATGGCATCCATTCAATTTGGAATTGGATTGAAGGATTATGAAAATAGTTAAGTACTACCATAAATCAGTAGATACAATTACATCCTCCAATACTCCCTCAAGTTTCACAACTCATATGTTGCTAATGGGGTATAGTAGGTGTATGCCTTAAAAATCCTTGAAGGCTTAATCTATGCACAATATATAATCATGAAACTAATGGTTTCCCATAAGTCTATCAAGATGTTTTGGATGTCAAGACTTTTATTGATGCAAACATCCACTATAGTGCTACCTAATACAGCTACTTAAGGACAAACACATTACCTAGCATAAGGTCTGCTAGCTAGCTTGTCACATTGATTATAGCAGAGTCCTTCCTCTTCTTTATAGTTTATTAAGGACTTCCTCCTTGATGACTTGTTATAAACAAGAACATTTTTGATGGCCTACAGGAGAGCTATTTTGACACATAGATTCTTAAGTTCTCCTAAGAGGTCATTTTCCATAGATGCAGGGGTCTTATTGGTGTCTAACCTTTCAAGATATGGTGGATAATTTTAAGGGCTAGTTGCTCTTGTGGTAAGATATTTGTTGAGTCATGAAAATGATCTTTTCATGTCCTTTTTACTATATTTTCATAACTTCTCCTTGACTTTTATCCTTTTTTCTCTCTTCCATAAGCTTGTTTTAATCAAATTTTATGCTTATAGGTGGGATTAGGCTCAATATTTTCTAATCCATTCATTTTAGTATTTTGAGTGAGTTTATGATTAAATATTAGAAAAGTATCATGTTTTCATTTATATTTGAAAGTTGGGTGAGTTTGGTGATGGTTGTGACCATATTTGAAGATTTCAATAGTGCAAAATTTTACCTTTAAGGTCCAAATTCGAATTTCTTATTCTACATTTGAAGATTTGTTGAACATTTTTAAGGATCACTTAAATATCTTGGATGGAGAAGAATCATGGAAGACTTATTGTCATATATCTTCGAGATATCCATGAGAATATATTTATAAATATTTAGAGATATTTATTAGTTAATTATTAGAAAATGATTGTAACCACATGAGAGATATGTGGATCTCAATTTATTGTTGCTTATCTTAGTTTCAAAGGAATTTCTTGTATAAATAAGAGTGCCATCTTCATTCCAAAGAGAGGACTCTTGGATCATATGTACAATTGATGATGGAATAGAGTAAGTTTCTTGATATTTCATTTTACATATATTGTTATTTTCTCTGGTTTTAGATGTAGCTTGTTTTGATTTAGTTTATGATATTATAGAGCAGTTCCCCATTTGTTCTTGAGAGAATTAAGCCCAATCCAAATAGAACACAGTGACCTTTTTTAGTTTTGTTTGCTATTTTATGTGAGCCCTTAGATGACTAGCATGACTAACTGATGGCTTTAGTAGCCGCGACCCAAGGGCGTCTAAGCCATAAAAATCACCAAAGGATCGCACCTAGCCTGGGCCGCACTAGCCCTTAGCATGGTTGGATTTTTGCCCACAAAATTTTGAACCAATGACCTTTACACCACAAAGTACCATACCAAAACACCCTATCATCGTTCGCTCTACGCCTGATGAACCATAACATAGTGACCTTTTATTTCACTTTAAATTCTCTTATTTATTTCATGCAACCTCATTTCTTGTACATTATTTCTATATAAATACTTTTCTATAATTTATTTAATCTTTGTTCTTATTTCTCGTAAATCGCTTTGTTTATATACTAATTGTTGTATTTTACTTTGTCCATAATACTCTCTTTCAAGTTATCAACCTTATCATTGTCGGTTTTAACCCCGTACAGAAATTACCTGCATACGAATTCTAAAACACAAAAAATAAACAATGTGAGAGCATAACACATAAAACACATATACACAGAGATTTTCCCCTGGATCCCAAAACCGAGACTACCAGATTGATTTTTCATTATGCCTTCAATGTTATAATATATATTTATACATTGAGCATAATACATGGACCGAAAACCATCGTGTCCAAAACCAGGACGAAAACCACGGTCCAAAACCATGTGTGAAAACCATGCACAAACAAGGTAGGTCCGCCCAAACTAATATAGATCAAAAAAAAATTCTGGGCACTACAAAAACCCCATAGAGGGGGCTACTGCCCCCCTCAAACCCTGGGACCCCCCCCCTACACAATCAGTGCAACAAAGGGGGGATTCCGCCCCCCCTCTAACCCCATGGTTAACTACGTAGGCTAGTTGTGGAAAGAATATAACACTACCCAACATTCTCCCATTTGTTGTTTTCTTTCCACAAGGGGCCATAAGAGAGCTTAGTCATTTATCCACCCCCTGCAACTCCCATTGTTTCTCTACGCCAAGAGAACTTCTTAGAGCTCACATATTTTGTCAATGCATTTACAGTATTCTTCAGAGTGTCCACCTTTACCAGAAACACCTTTTTGTCTTCTATCATATCCCTCACAAAGTGATACTGAACATCAATGTGCTTTGTCTTTGAATGACAAGCAGGGTTCTTTTCCAATAAAATTGCACTTTGGTTGTCACAGTCTATCATTACAACTCCCTGTAACTTGAACACAATCTCTACAACCAAACTGCTTCCTTGCTTGCATGAGTGGCAACCATGTATTATGCCTGTGTAGTTGATAGTGCCGCTACAGATTGTTTCTTACTCATCCAACTGACTACACCTCCAAATATGTTAAACACATACCCACTTGTAGATCTTCTCTGACCCAGATCTCCAGCCCAGTTTGCATCAACAAAGCCACGAATATCCAACACGCTATCCAATCTTGGTCTTCCTTGGTAGCACAAGCCATAATCACTAATGCCACACAAATACCTGAAAACCCGCTTCACTGTTGTCCAGTGCTCCTTCCCTGGTTTTGACATAAACCTGCTCAATACTCCCACTGCATGTGTAATGTCTGGTCTAGTACAAACCATCACATACATCAGGCTACCAAATGCACTTGCATATGGAACACGAGACATGTCCTCTTCCTCTTCTTGTGTCTTGGGACACTATTCAACAGATAACTTTACACCTACAGGAATAGGAACCTTCACCGGTTTACTATCCTGCATATTAAACCTCTGCAATATGGTCTCGACATACTTCCTCTGGTTTAACCAAAGCTTCCTCTTTGCCCGATCTCTTTTAATTTCCATGCCCAAAATATAGTTTGCACCACCAATATCTTTCAGGTCGAATATGGAGGACAATTGGGTCTTCAAATCCTGGATAATTTATTTGTCATTTCCAACCAACAACATATCATCAACATACAAGACCAAATAAATAATACGGTCACCAATTAATTTAAAATACACACAATGATCTTCTTTGCTTCTGGTGAAGCCAAGTCCTTGTATAAATGTATCAAATTTCTGATACCACATTCTTGGTGACTACTTTAACCCATACAAATACTTCTTTAACTTGCATACTAGTTCTTTCTTACCCTTCACCGTAGAGCCTTCAGGTTGCTTCATGTAGATCTCCTCTTCCAGATCCCCGTGAATAAATGTTGTCTTCACATCCATCTATTCTACCTCAAAATCAAAAGCAACAACAACAAATAAAAGTAATCTAATAGAAGCTACCTTGGCAACAGGAGAAAAAATATCACAAAAATCAATTCTCGGCACTTGGGAATAACCTTTTTCTACCAACCGAGCTTTGTATTTCTCCACTGCATTTGTCTTCTTCTTGAGCACCCATTTGCTCCCAATGGGTTTCCTTCCAGCCGACAACTGATCCGGATCCCATGCCTCATTTTTGTGCAAAGATGCCATTTCATCAACCATGGCCTCTCTCCAGAGTTTTCCATCCTCTGAATCTACTGCTTCCTTCACAGTTATGGGATCATCATCAGTAATAGATAAAGAAAAATTTGAATAGAAAGCAGATGGACTATACCTTTCTGGCTGCCTTCTTTCTCGAACTGATCTTCTCACACCTGAAGTTTGTGGCTCTTCATCTTCTGATTCCTCTTTTGCTGTAGATTCTGATTCTTCCCCCTTAAACTCAAACTCTATCTTCTCAGGTTCCTTTGATGGGACTTCATGTTTAATAACATCTTTCACCTCTCTGAACACCACATCTAGGTTGTACATAACCTTCCTTGTTACTGGGTTCCAAAGCTTTTAACCCTTTAAACCATCCTTATACCCAATAAATATGCACTTTTCAGTTTTACTATCCAACTTGGTTATTTTCTCCTTTGGAACATGTACATATGCATCACATCCAAATACCCTTAGATGTGAAAGAGAGGGTTTCTTACCAGTCCATACCTCTTATGGAGTCTTATCCTCCAACACTGATGAAGGTGACCTATTGACCAGGTAACATGCAGTCTCCACCGCCTCTGCCCAGAATTCCTATCCTCGCCCGGCACCACTAAGCATGCTTCTTGCCCTTTCCATCAATGTCTTGTTCATTCTTTTTGCAACTCCGTTTTGATCAGGTGTATATGGAGTAGTCTTATGTCATGCTATACCACACTTCTTACACAATTCTTCAAATTCCTTACTGCAAAATTCTCCACTGTTATCTACCCTCAACACCTTTATCTTCTTCTCTATCTAGTTTTCCACCAGAGCCTTAAATTCTTTAAACCTGTCAAAGACTTCAGATTTCTTCTTGAGGAAATATATCCATGTATTCCTTGAGAAGTCATCTATAAATGATGTTAAGATTGCAACAAGATGATGGAGCTTAGTGAAAAGAGTCGCCTTCACTAAGTGGGCCCGCAGGCAAATTATGGCGCAAAGTCTATTTTTAGACTATGTCTATTTTTAGACATATGGATCATGTCTATGAGTTGCAGGATGTTGTTTATGGATGATTGGTCAAGTTGGCAAAAGTAGATGGACTTCTATTTTTAGACAACAGCGGTGACACTGTCAAGTCTAATTATAGAGCAATCAAATATTATTAGCTTATAATAATATTTAGACTATAAACTTGATCTTATTCTCTTGGAGCACTTCAGTTTGAGCTAC
>APFE030136784.1:8180-24584 GCA_000404065.3 Pinus taeda
TGGCGCAACTGACATACATAACAGTGTGTTATTACCTTGGTGAGGGCTAGTTTGTCAATTCTTTGGTATTTGGGTTGAATTCAAAACCTTTGTCTCAAAGAGCGTGCTGATTGAAGTCGGATGGTTCGCTCCTGAATCAGTTAAAGTTTTTGGGTTAAATCGTATGTCCCACATATGGTTAGGATTTTAAGTATTGAAATTTGATTGTATTCGGTCATGAAAATAGTAGTACGCAATGAAATTGGAAGTGTTGAGCTGTAGTGCTCAAGTCAAAGTGGAAGGTTAATGGAATTGAAATTGTGTGTTTTATTATTTGAAAAGCTTCCCCATTCAATGATAAATCATGAAGTTGCAGGCATTAATTTGTTGATTTAAGGTGCATGTTTTTATGCATGAGTGCACATGAAAAGGATCCTAGTAGCAGCATATTTACCCTTCATCAGGTGGTATCAGAGCTAGAATGCTCTATCGAAGATGTTGTTTTTGAATACAGCTCAGAATTGAAGTGTGTTTTTTTGAAGTGTGGTGAATAGTTGAAATAAAGATCATATTTTTAAATTTGATGTACAAGCATACACAAGTGAAGAATATTGCAGCAGTGGAAAGAAGACAATATCAGGCAAGATCTTAAAGGTGAGATTATTTTTCTGATTTGAAATTTATGATTTAAGTTTATGGTTGCAGAGAAGGTGGCAGTGAACCTGGCGTTGAGTTGAAGGCTGAATAAGGAGGACAATTGCAGTGTCCTGGAGAAGAAGAAGGTGAGTTGAAGAGATAGCCTAGAGAGAGCAGAGGAGTGCTCAAGAGGTTCCAGAGGCAGTGAACAAGTACTTACCAAAAGACCAGATCCGGAGGGAAGGATTGGTGAGGTAAGTTGCAGCAAGAGAGATTGCTGTTGCAGAGGCTAGTACAACTCATGGTGAGTGAGAAACTCAGGAGGAAGCAGTCTGCCAGAGGCAGAGGGAGTTTTTATAGAGGAGGAAGAGGTTCAAAGAAATTCCACAGAGATGAGATGACTGTTGGAGTTCGAGAAAGAAAGATTGCGGAAATAAAGGCATAGTTGCAGGTACTAGAAGAATGGCTGCAATAGTGGGAAAAGCAGAAAGGAAAATGGCTCTTTCCACTGAAGGGAAAGAGAGTGATTTGGCGAAAATTGCAGAGGAGGTTGAGGCTAATTCTCATTGCCTTGTTGGAAAAGGGGCTTAGAGTTCTTGTGCCAGAGATGAAATTTGAAGATTCCACATGCAGATCTGATCAAAGGGATGTGTTGAAGGAAGCAGTCAAGACTAAAAGGTCTTGTGATTTAAAGACTAATGAATTGTGCATGTTTGCAGGTAAAGTACAGGGAAATGAACAAGCTTTGGAATCTGTCCAAGAAGAGTTGAATTTGAAGGCTGTTTAGATCAATGATGAGAAAATGAAGACGAAAGAGTCTAATCAGAATGTTGGACCAATTGATGATTGCTCAAGAGTTGTTGAAGGTATAAAAGGTTATGTGAAGTTTCCAAGATCTACTCCTAATGAAGTTGTTGAATTGTATAGAAAACTAGATCTCCAGAGAATGGAGTTGGAGAGACAGAGGACTTATGCGCTGAAATATTTTCTAGAGACATCTGTGCTAGAGGGAAACGTTGTAGATGAAATTGCAGGTGATGAGCCAAAGCATGTTGCAGAGGGACAGGAAGTTTGGGGGGTAGAAACATCTATGGCGACAATGGCAGCAACATCCATAGCGACAGCTGAGACAACAGTGATAGCAACAGAAGAGGCACTGATGCCTTATGATTTTTCTAACAATTGTTTTGTGAGTACAGGTCTAAATGAAGATGCTGGAGGAAATATGCTAGACAAAGAAATTAAAATGATGGTGCAGATGATGATAGAGGAGTCCTGGAAGAGACCAACAACAGTGAAACAAAGGAGAAGCAACAAGAGGAAGACAACAAAAGATTGCAAGAGTGCAGCTAGTGGAGCAAAGCAGCATAAGGTGTGGAGACCTGGAGAAGAACAACAGACAAAAGTAGCGGCAAATGGAAACTTGCAGCACAAGGTGTGGGATCCAGGCATACACAGGTCCCAACACATGATCGGGGGATCATGATTAATTTTAAGGTTGGGTGTATGATGCAGGAGCATCAAGACCCTCTTCATTTGTAAATATGGAATAAAAAGGGGGGTGTGATAATTTTAAATATTTTGTTATTTTTCATAAAATAGGGAGTGTTTTTAGGCATAAAGCAGTGAATGTGGATCATTATGGGATAAGGAAAGCTTTTCTATTTTAGAACAGGGAAAAAGATGGGAAAAAGCCTCAAGATGCTTTTACCATATGTATGCATTGCATGTAGACTCTTAGAGCTTTTAGTTGGGTGATTCTAGATCATGCTTAGTTTTTATAAATTAGGAATCCTCAAAGACATTAAGGATGAGAGATAGAGTGTGAGAGGTTTCTGGTTGGGATCCTTCGGGCAGTTGTAAAGGGCCATCAATTCTAATTATCTGGTCAACACAAGTTTGTAAGTGAATTGGTTTGTTTTAATGATATATGTATATACAGATTGGTTGATTATGAAAGTTATATCGCTGGAAGTATGAATATTACTATAAGAATTGTTAATTCCATGTGAAAGGAATGAATGGTCGATTAACAAGTTTGAATGAATCAATGTGTTTGAATAATCATTACACAACTTGTGGATTTTAAATTCTGGTTGTGTTAAATCCCTTTGAAATCACCTTCCTATTCCCGTATTGATGCCTTTGCAGCGTATTGTAGCAACTTAGCATATACATATTGGAGAATGTAAGGTCTGCATTAAAACATTAACAGTTCTCGTGTGAAGCCTCTATAAAAACATTAACAACCATAGATCGATTCCTTTTCAGCGCATATAATTGGTGTTATCGTGACACCAGTTAAACTGCATTTATGGAATGTCACGCTTCAAAGGGATCCCAAGTTCGTAACTCTATCACGAGATAAAGCCGAAAACAATGTCAGAAGTCTGAACTGATGTTTTCATGGGATGAAAAAACCCGTATCAGGCGCAATTCACAGTTTACAGAGGAGCGCATGGTTCTGTCGGAGAGAACCGTGGAGCAATATTGAGCAAAATCATCAGTTTGTTTCTTTATTTGTTTCTACCTGTGCACGTGGGGGGGGGGGGGCATAGTATCAATCTTCAAACCATTGATGCGCGTTGGGGAAGAGTATTTGCGTGGGCGCCGCTCGATCAATTAAAGTTTTTGGGTTAAATCGTATGTCCCACATATGGTTAGGATTTTAAGTATTGAAATTTGATTGTATTCGGTCATGAAAATAGTAGTACGCAATGAAATGCGAAGTGTTGAGCTGTAGCGCTCAAGTCAAAGTGGAAGGTTAATGGAATTGAAATTTTTTGTTTTATTATTTGAAAAGCTTCCCCATTCAATGATAAATCATGAAGTTGCAGGCATTAATTTGTTGATTTAAGGCGCATGTTTTTATGCATGAGTGCATAGGAAAAGGATCCTGGGTTTGCAGGTTAGCCCTGCATCAGAAGTACTTTACATGTCATTAAAAGAGAGAAGATACAGCGGAAGATCAGAAATTGGTGTAAATACTAATAAACATTTTATTATAAAATTAAAAAAAATAAATTTATTAAAAATAAATTATATATATAATTAAATTAGAATTATTTTTAACTTTAGATTTATCAAATATTTAAAAGAATTATATTTGTTTGATGTATAAAAAAGTTTAACAAATAAAAATTAATACATTATATAGAATTAAAATGATTTTTAATTCGTTTTAAGTACAAACATTTTTTTTAATGTAAAATTTAAGAAAAATTTAATTTCTAGAAATGTAATCCCCTATAAATATTTGTTTTAAGCTTTAACATAGATATATGTTAGATTATTTATAATACTATCTATATTATATATAATTTTCATATGTTTGTACTTATTTTAATTTTATTGAAGTTTTTCATACTTATTTAGATATATACATGTGTTTTTCTTTAACATATTTTTATAATTTTTTTATTTGATTTTTTAATGTAATTTTTTTTTTTTAATCTATAGAGTTTTTGGATTTAGAAAAAGAGTTTATTATAAATATTAATGTTTTATATATTTATTAATTAAGTTTCAGCATAAAGTATTCAAATATCATAGTTAAAATATGAATCATCATATACATGAGAGTAAGCTTTCATAATACATATAACTAAATAGATATGCATATGATAGTTTATTTAACATGTTTTATAAAATAAATAAATAAATAACTGTGATACATATGGCCTAGATTTTATATATAAAGTTTCGAAAAAAGAATTATGGTAAGTGTTAAGTTTTTATATTATTAATTGAATTTAAATATAAGTTAGTAAAAACTAAAATCCTTATGGAATGAGAATGGAGAAAAAAGGAGTTGAATGGGGTTAACTAGGGGCCATCTCAAGCATTACATCAGTGCGTAGTGGATGTCACCCTCCATCAAGCATAAGCTACATGGTGCTTTGTTCAAGGAACAACTTCATGTGGTTTTGTTTTGATCTTAATTTCATTGTGTTGGTTTGGAGGTTGTTTTGTGGGAGCTTTGATTCCTCTAGGATTTTTGAAATTGGGCTCATAATTTTTCCATGTGTAGCTAATTTAGGCTTTGCAGGTGTGATTTATCCCCCTCCCCCTGCTCTTTTCACTACTTCCTTTCACTAACATCTTCACCATGTTTTTATGGGAGAAAGACTAGACCCTCTTGACTTGGCTTGTCCTTCCCTATAGTCTCCCAGGTTCCAAGATTGGGGATAGGCCACAAAGGATAATTCTCAAGGTTGCACTTATATTTTAATTTTTAACAATTCAATTATTTCTACTTCTCTATGATTTTTGTATGGCTCTCATAGTTGGGAAGTGATAATGGTTTCACTAAATGTAAGGAACTTACGGTGCTTGTGGGACTAGGTGGCGACAAGCTCCTCCAAGCATCCCCTCGTTCATGTATTACACTATGATTTCTTTCTTTCACTACATAGATGTTCATTTCCCTTACATGTCCCTGTGATAGTTTCCAGTGTTTCTTGGTTTTCTCCCTCCACATATTTCACTTTGGTTTGTCCTCTCCTTGCCAACTATTCATATTCTAGTCCTACAAGCCCACTTTGGCAAAGGTGTTGATGGTAGTAAGGAGCATAATGTTTCTTGAGCCTAAGCCTAAGCTGAATCCTCAACCAAAAATCCAATAGGAAATCAGAGAGGTTGAAGAAGAGATTGTTAATGACAAACATCCCTTTTTTGAAGAGATTGTTAATGACAAACATCACTTTTTTTTTTAAGCTTGGCGGGAGTACATCTTCATCATGTCCAAATTCTCACGCGATCTGGGAGATAGCACAAGATTTGAGCACAAGATTTGAACCCAAGACTTCTGCTTGGATGAGACTTCATTTCCATGACAATTGCCAATTGAGCTAGACCATTGGCAATTGAGCTACCCAAAGTGGACAATGACAAACATCACTTGGATTCTGAAAATTTCACCATTTTTTTATTGGCATGTGATGTCATTGCTAAAAAAATTCCTTGTTGAAAGAAATGATAATAGGGATGATCTTCTTCTCAAGTAAAATTCAAAGACATGGATGATTGCTTTGCATGCATGGAGATCATCATTCTTTGGGCCAAAGGGCCAAATCTACCAAAGAACTCTAGGAATCCTAAGCCCATATAGGTGTCGACATCTTCTTTTCATTCCAATGAATAGTAGAAATTTGATCATAGTCATTGTTTCCATGTTTATTGTTGCTAGTTTTGGCTCTCTATATATAGCTTTTTTTGTTTGTTGGTAGCACACTTTAGGCTACTAGCTAGTATGCCCTGTCTTTTTAGTCAAAAATTTTCTTAATGGATATGTATGCTTCATCATTTTTTGAAAACTAAAATTCTACTATTAGCCTTTGAATTGGTTTCCCTTGTGAAAAGTCAAAATAAATGCTAGGTCTAAGTAATATGTATGTTCTTTGTTAAAAATAAATAAATTGCAATATAATAAATTGAATTGAATAGACATTTTTTTTTAATTGAGATGATATTATTTTTTTTTATTATTATTTATCTAGCATTCATACAAACATTTTTTTATATCATCTTGGACTTTTATATATATAATATAATATATATAGATATAATTAAAAATTTGGAAAATAGTTGTGTGAATATAAATGCATATATATCATAATAAAAGATTTGTGTTTTTTACCATTTAAAATGAAAAATTAATATAAATTTAATTATATATTATAAGTGAAATTAATTTATATTAAAATATTTTTATTTTAATATTTAAAAAACTTTTTCACTTTTAATTTATATTAAAAATTTGATAATATTATAAATATAATTAGTTAAAAAATTGTGAAAGGATTGATTCAAACTTTCTTCCCATATAAACCACATTAATATCAGAAAACTAATCATAATTGCAAATTTTTAATTAAAAAATGAAAGCATTGATGCAAAATAAAAACATTGATAATAACAAATTTGATAGTGTGATTCAAATATCTTTCCATATAAGATAGATAATCTCAAATAATTGAATTGAATTTCCTTTACATAATATCTTTCCATATAAGATAGATAATCTCAAATAATTGAATCAAAATTTCCTTTACATATAAGAAAGATAATGTCAAATAATTGAATCAAATTTCCTTCTATAAAAGTACTTGAGGGCTCAAATAAAATCCCACCTTAATGGTCAATTTCATTATTTAAAAACCCCACCCACACTAACTGTCAATTGCATTTAGTAAAAAATAAATTCTATTAATTAAAAAATGAAAAACCCACTTGCCTTAATTGTCAATTTCATTTATTAAAAAATAAATTTTATTAATAAAAAAATCATCCTAATGGTAAATTTCATTAATTAAAAAAAATTGCAGAAAACCACCCTGATTATTAATTTCGTTAATTAAAAACTAAAAATATTAATGCTGATAAATTTGATAGTCGGCTAAAGCACAAATTAATCCTACATATTTCAGTAATTATACGTTAAATAATGTATTAATACTTCAATAATACGTTTGCTAATATGTCAAACATGAGTGTCCTCTGCAGAAAATATCTGAACAATGAAGCGAAGAAGAGTAGGAGAAAAGAACGAACTAATGGAAGATCGTGACAGTCAGACAAAAGTTCATGCGTGCATCCCAGAAAACAATTACAGACAGGTTCATGCTAGCAGCCTGGAAAACAATTACAGAATGTTTCATGCAAGCAGCCCAGAAAACAATTACGGACTGGTGTGTCAAGGCATATGTAATATATTTGATACGTGTTATTTGAGTGTAGCACTTCAGTGCATCTTGGCCATGGAAACAACCAGAAAAGCCTTCATGAGGCTCCCAACTCCAGGCTCTCTACAGTACTGCATACCAGAAGAGTCCATGACAGCCCTAATTTACTCCTTATTCGTAGAAAGACAACAGACACACAAGAAGCTCACTCTGCAAAACCCTAATGCATCTGATGGCAACATAGCAGCTGTCATTGTCAAGTGGTTGGAGCAAAGATTTCCAACTTTGAATGCCCCATTAGGATATGGAGGAGATGCCGCCTCCGCTTTGCATTTTATTCTGGAGATAATAATAGAGGAAGGTTATGCAACTGGCATAGAGGAAGACCTTTGTGGCACGTACAGAAGTCAAGTAACTTGCAGAAACTGTGGTGCTCGCTGTGAACAAGTTGATAGTGACATAGTGGTGACCTTCTGGGTGGACAAGTGTAGGGAATTTGACCTTCTAGGGTACCTTACAGAGGGTAAATTTGAAGATAAGGATATGGCTGACAGCAATATCAAATTTTTGACTGCGCATCATCTGTTCAACTTTATAGAAAGAGTGGGCACTTCTAAAGCCCAGATAATACATGACAGCGCAGCCAGGAGATTTCAGCAAGATTCATGTGACGAGGTCTATCATGTAAGGTATAGAAATACTATTCGCAATTTTCCACATACTCTGATACTGGATCTTCCAGATGTTTGGCGGTGGGAGAGGATGATGTTGCATCTTGAATTTCTGGATCTCAGTCACCAGATGGAACCACAATGCAGTAGTGGTGGAGCTAGGAATTGTAAATACATGCTGGTAGTAGTTGAGGCTGTAGTTGAAAATAGAGAGCATTCTATCACATATGTGAGAGCTTCAAAGTATGTGAACCGAAACGTTATGGAGAACATGTGGTATGAAATTAACGACCATCAGATTAAGTTGGTACCGTTTACAGAGCTGTTCAAACCAACAGATCTCTCTCTTATACTAATCTATGAGCAGATGAACGCGTGAGCTACTACTGAGTTGTCAAAATCATGTTTATCATTTAAATGGATATGTAGTTATTTTGTAATGGAAAATTAGGTAGTTATTTTTGCAACCTCAATCTTGTTAAGATATTTTTGAAAATTGGCAAATTTTTGCAGTATTTATTTCTCCTCGGATTTCGTAAAGTGGCTTGGCATATTTCACAAGGGAAAAAATCACTTATTTGCCCGGATAAACAAAAGACATAAAAAACAGATACTTTCTCCCAGTAACAATAAACCTTCTTTCATAGACTATGTACTTTTTATGAAGTGACGAAATCGTTCATTCATCTGAACTACGTCTTCTTTTAAACCTTCTTTCATAGACTATCTACTTTTTATCAACATTTTATCAAGTGAAGAAATCTTTCATTCATCTGAACTACGTCGTTTTTGAAACCTTCCTGCATAGACAATTTGCATTCTATCAAGTGAAGAAATCGTTCATTCATCCGAAATACTTCTTTATAACGATTATTCGCAAAAAAAAAATTGAAGAAATTGTGTCTGGAACAGGTTTTCCAACATACCTGGTTTTACTCATCATTGAGCACAAGACCTTACCCAAGTTCTCTAACTAACTATACCACATCCTCTGACTATAACGGAAAATAAGATCAATAAATAACTTCTAGGGAGTCCCCTTCAAAAATGATTTCTAGCTTGGATTCTATCCAACAAAAGATGTACTCACGCTGTTGAAGGGTAATCTGACCAATACCCGCTCCCCGCAAAACTGATTTGTAGCCTGTGTTCTATCTAACAAAACTCTGTAGAAAATGTGAGGAGGTTGTCAAAGAGCAACATGAGAAATGCTCGTTGGTTGAAAGGGACGTGAGTCGTCCATGTACCATTTTTCTATTTGTGTGTCACTTTTGTGCAGGTTCATATTAATTTTGTCTGTATTATTTGTTTTGTTTCAATTTTATAGAGTTATTTATGTGCATCTCAAGTGCTGGGACGATTTGCGCATGAGATCACAGTTACCAAATTTGGCCCAATCAGTTGAGTTCGTAGATTTGATGGATTTGGCCAAATTATCATAAAAATTCAATTCGTTTCCGATATCAAAAATGAAATTTTCTTCTTTAAGAGAGGAGGGTCTGTAAGTCTGCTGTTGACTGCCCTATTTTCATATATTGAATACACATATTTGAAATGGGTTGAATACACATATTTGAAATGGGTTTATAATAGTTGAAACTAATTAATATTATATTAGGTTAATGGAGAAATGGTGGACAATATCATACCATTGTGGAGATATGTGGTGTTGAGAGTCCTTATAAGTTGTATGAGAGCCATACCCCTAAATTAGACAAGTGGATGAATCCTCAGAATGCGGAACCAAGGTGGTTGGCCCGGTAATATCAGGATGGGATCGGTGGATGAGCTCCGTTAGATAGTCAGGCAGTGTGCCCAACACCGTGAAGAGGAGTTGACCTGGGATAGAGCAAGCTCTAGAGGCAGGTGGTGTTCCATGTAAGGGGTGTGCTTCCAACTCATTGGAGCAGAGAATCCTGGTTGGTAGAGAGTGGACTGATGGATAATCATTTGAGGGGAGGCTCAATGGTCTTTTGTTGGAGGGGAGGATTGTTGGGTATACAACCAAATTCCCACATTGACTAGAAATGGGGAGGATCATGGATATATAAGGATGGACAAATATATCCATTGGTATGAGGCCTTTTGGGAGTATGTCCAAAAGCAAATCCATGAGGGCTTAGGCCCAAAGTGGACAATATCATACCATTGTGGAGATATGTGGAATCAAAGTGTTTTTCAGCCCATTTTGTGCTTGAGATTTTGTGAGATGGGCAGCCGATCTGACCATTTTGTGCTTGAGATTTTGTGAGATGGGAGGCTGATTGGAGTTGTAGACACACAGATTGTGGTATATTGGTGGCACAACCATATCTGTGGCAGAGGAGACAAATCTGAAGATCCAGAAATTTGGAATTCTGATCACTCAAAAATGAACAATTTAACAAAAGTTTATCTCAATGAGATTAATAAACTGGATGGGACCAATTATACAGATTGGAAATTCAAACTACAATGGTTGCTGGAGGGATCTAGCAGAAGTTGACCATTTTGGCAGGTGGCACACCAACCCAAATACACGATTGCAATAAAAGGGAGAATAAGGTAAAATAATTCTTTGGCAATGTGAAATCTGAAGCTCTGTTTTGTGTTTATGTTGTGTTCTCTGATATGATATCATAGCTCAGGTGAGCTTTGAGCTGAGAGTTGTGGCCTTTGCATTGGTGAGCCATGTAAAGGAGGCAATGAGTTTGAAGGTTTGATTGTGTGCAAAGAGAGTAGTGGTGTTGATAGTCAGAAATCTTTTGAAGCTTGTGCGTTGGACCTATGTGTTGTCGTGAGACTATTGAGTCTAGCCTAGTATTTGTAAGCGCCATTGGAGGAGGCCAAATCTTTTCTCATGGAAGAGAGCATTTTCTGGAGGCGTTGGTGAAGATTGAAGTTGCTGAAGATTGTAAAGAATTTCCAGTAGAAGGTGAAGGGTTGAAGACTCATTTAAAGGAGATTGTGTCAATAACTGCTTGTTTTTTTGTTTTTCCAACATTGCAGGGATCTTTGCTTGTGTGGTGAGCGCAGTAGTAGCAAGCCGAACTTCGAGAAAGGACGTGGAGGCTTAGAGAGTGTGAGCGCTGCATGGAGGTTATTCTATGTAGAAAACGTTGCCAGCGTTGATGCCGCTGCTGGCTGGGTGTGTTGTGAGACACCTGTCTAAGATATCTGCTTGAGATATGTGAGCCCTACATAGGTGGATCCTCTGTGCACACCAGAGAAGCGACAAGTATAGGCTATGAGGAGGAGCGGCAAGCTTAAAGGTGAGCATTGTGTTAGAAAACGTTGTTCAGAAGTGTTGTGTGCATAAATGTTAAAGGAGCCAAGCTCATTATGTGTTTGGTTCTAAAGTCAAAGATGTTCAGAAGAGTTGTGTGCGTGAATATTAAAGGAGCCAATCTCATTAAGTGTTTGGTTATACCATCAATTTTTTTTTTGTTGTTTTGTGTTATTTTAACATAAAACAAAAACAAAAAAGCATGAAACAAAAAAGAAATGAGGGTCGTCAAAATATTTTGGACTTTTGAATGTTTTTTTAAGTGTGTTTATTAAAAAAAAGCACTTATATGTTCGGGGATATTTGTGTTATTCCTTTCAAATGAAAGAATATATTAAATGGGTTTGTGCTCCATGAATGTTTCATGGTGTAAAGTAAGAATCTTAAGGCGTGATTTAATCTGTGATTGACTCGGCTATTTAAGTTTGTTTTTATTGTTGTTGAGAACCCTCACAAAGATGTGGCTATGTGGTAGAGTGATGAGCCATGGGTCAACAAAATAGACTCAAAGAGTTTCCAAGAGAACTCAAAAATATTAAGAGAGAAAATAAAAAAGCAAACACAAAATATGAAATACTAGACGAAGAATTTGAAGACATTGATGTAATATTGAAGCAATTAATGTCAGTTTTGCCTATTTTTCTCAAGTAAAAATTTTAAGTTTTGGGAAATTAGAATGGAAGAATTGCTTGGTTTAGTAGATTTATGGAAATTTGTCCAAGAAACTTCTATGAATTCTGATGATAAGTGTAGAAGTGCAGGGGCATTACTTTTCATTATATCAGCTCTAGATGAAAAGATTTTGTCTAGTATTTTACATGAATTTGGTGAAATGCATAATGCAAAAATATTTTGGAATATTCTTGAAATGAAGTACAATGTGGAGGGGAGTGAGAAAGGTGAAGATGATGAAATTGGTGGTGTTAAGAATGGTGATTGTGTTGAAAGAATCATAACTGGGATCAACACTGAAATTATATTTGTAGTTAACAATAGAGTAGCATGTGATAGTGAGGAAATTCCTTGTGATGTAGAGACGTATGAAGTGAAATTTGATGAGAATCATGTATCTCATGAAGAGTGGTTCCATATCATTCAATAAAAACATCTTATTGATTAGTTGTTGTTTGGTGAGAAGAGTTGTTTACCTCCATACACAAATCAAACGCATGACAACATGTTAGCAGGAACAAAGTTGATTAAAGAGGTTGAAGACATGAATCAACCAATTATGTGAGCAAAGAAAGATGAAGGAAGCAAATATCTCTTAAAAGAGCACGATGAAAATGGTTTCTTTTATGATCTTTTATGTAAATATAAAATTACTCTTAAGTGTGCAGATATTGACAACCAAGAAGAAGCAATAAAAGAAGAAATTGCAAGCATTGAGGACAAATATAAGTCCCAAGAACCTACAACAATATTGAATACAAAGAATTTTAATCTGCAATCCAGAAAGGAAAACATCTATCACTATTTTATGGCAAGAAATGTGAAGATGAAATTTCATAAACAGATGAAAAAGCATGGACCCTTTAGCAAGAAGACAAAAATGAAAGATGTGTTATCAAATCATGTGTTGTAGAAAATCCAAACTATGTTATAAGCCTAGTTGAGATTTAGACCAGCAGGCATGTCAATTAAGAGTATGTTTGTGTCTTATGTATTGTGCTATAGTGTATTTTGCATGTTTTTCATATGGTTGGAATTAAGGGGAAGTGTTGGAAACATTAATAATTCCAACCACCATCTACATTTAATGTGTTGTCTAGTTTCTTCTGGAGAGTTCACGTTGAAAGTTTCGAGAAGTAAATTAGCTTCCCGAGGAAGCCTCACAACCGACATTCGAGAACCTTCATCACAATGTATAAAATCATTCTTTGGCAATGCGAAATCTGAAGCTGCATTTTGTGTTTATGCTCTGATACCAAATTAGAGAATGCAGACACAAAACCAGAACTGAACACAAACACTCAAACCCTTGTCATCACATGCTTGTCTGCAAGGGATAATGCCCCTTCATTTGAAGAGCTAACAGGAATCATGGTATAGGAAGAAGAGGAACAACAAAATTTGAGACCACGGAGTGTCGATCTTGCTCCGATGGTGAAGAAGAAGCCATACAAAAGGAAACAACCATAGGGACAGAAAGGTGGTGGTGTTTTTCAAAAGAGACCATTTAAAGGTATCTCTCCATGTAACAGTAGTTATAAATCTCACATTAAATGTTCCTACTGTGGCAAAACCGATCATTTAGCTAAGTTCTATTTTAAGAGGAAAAAAAATGAGGCAAGAAATAAATAGCGAAAGAACATTGGAAACTTTTCCGATGAAGGTCACAGTCATAATCTTCGATTATTCGTAGCTCATTATGCTCTTTCAACTCTTGAGGAGGATGAGGTTGAAACATGGTTTGTAGATTCAGGCGTGTCATCACATATCACAAGTAATACACATTGGTTTGAGAATTTTGAAGAAACTGCTTGTGGAGCTAACATATATCTAGGTGATGACAAGGGTTATGAAATTAGGGGGTACGATGATATTTTGGTGATGTTGCACGATGGTAGTATCATATATATTAAAAATGTGATGTATGTACTCGGGATCAAGAAGAAATTGATCTTTGTTTCAACGATGGAAGATCAGGACTTGCAAGTCGAATTATTCATAACATATTGTGTCATAAAGGACAGTAAAAAGGAATGAGTTGCATCAAGAGTGCGTGGGGGAGGCCTGTATAGGTTGAACGTAAAGAGCATGCCACACCAAGCTCTGGCTTCAACAAGATTGCCAGCTGAGAATCTTTGCCATAAACAATTCAGGCATCTTAACCTACAGAAGTCAAGTAACTTGCAGAAATTGCGGTGCTCACTATGAACAAGTTGATAGTGAAATAGTGGTGACCTTCTGGGTGGACAAGTGTAGGGAATTTGACCTTCTATGGTACCTTACAGAGGGTTAATTTTAAGATAAGGATATGGCTGACCGCAATACCAGATCTTTGACTGCGCATTACCTATTTAACTTTATAGAAAGAGTGGGCACTTTTAAAGCCCAGATAATATATGACGGTGCAACTAGGAGATTTCAACAAGATTCAAGTGATGAGGTTTATGATGTAAGGTATAGAACTACTATTTATAGTTTTCCACATACTCTGATACTTGATCTTCTTGATGTTTTGCGGTGGGCTAGGAATTGTAAATACAAGCTGGTAGTAGTTGAGGTTGTAGTTGAAAATAGAGATCATGCAAAAGTTTTGTTTGCAGTTGTTTGGAGGCTCTACAGAACAAATGTTGGATCTACACTTAGTAGGAATGACCTGTGTAGAGTGGCCTCATGGCAACTCGACTTAGAACAAATGGTGTAGAGTTTGGCAAAGTCTTGCGCTTCTATGGCTAGGGATCGAGTCTCAAGAGGTCGATTGCTCATTGAGTCTCATTTGTTCAGTGAAGGTCGTTGTTTGCAGATCGAACTCTAGAGGTTAAGTTTGCTATTGGATCGGTGCAGACGTGACATGCTTGAAGAAAATGCATGAAACCAACGTCCAAAGGTTTGGGAAAATCATGTTGAAGGAAAAGAGCCTGCTAATAGATCTTCTTTTGAATCAACTATGAAAATGGATTTTTTGAAGGTTGTTGTTACGGAAGTTCTTGGCAGTGAAAATTTTTATGTTGAAATTGTTGGTGATAAGAGAGTCTCTAGCATTTAGCAACAACTTTTTGGGTTGAGCCTGCAAGACAAGCTTTCTATGGGATTCAACCCAAAGAAGAGAGATATTGTTCTTGCTCAATTTAGTGTAGATGGTTCCTTGAATAGGACAATGGTTGTAAATTACAACCTCTAGACCCTTCAGTTTCTTTTGTTCCTGGTCTTGCGCAACTTTGAAAGTGCATGGTTAGAAGAGATTTCGATGGTGGAATGACAAGGGAATTGGCGCTAGTGACTGTAGATCGAAAATAGTGAGTGTGGGTAGCATCTCTATGTGAGCATTGCCTCACCATTTCCAATTCCACAACGCTCACCATTTCCACTTCCACTATGCCGTGAATTATTATATGTGTGGCAAAATGAATTTTTTCTTGAATTATTTTCGGGTTTTGTAACTGAAACATGTTGAGTGTGATCAAATTAACATGTAAATGTTATTTGTTAGAACTGATCACTCTAACAATAATGAATTGAAGCTGGAAAGATTCAAGATGAAGAGACCAAGCTTGGATATGATTTTAGAGGAAGTTGATTGTGGCAGTGGATATTAGTTGTTTGAAGCAGCAATAGTGGACAAACAAGGTAAAATATTGTGTGTTGAAATAAAGACTCATAGTATATGTCACATACATTAGTAAGAAATTCTAGGATGTTTTGTAGTGGTCGTTGTAAAGTATGTACCTAGTAACACCAAGAGCTGGAGTGTGATATATAAGTCTCCTAAGGAAAGTGTACCGTCATATAATTCATGGTAATCTAAAAACCACTTTGTATTTGTAGTGTCATTTTGTCGTAAGCTAGAAACCACATGTAAGAGTGAAGTGGGACAGATTCATGTTGGCATGGTTTAGGGTTAGCCGAGAAAACCGTGGGCCTCATTGAGATGGGTCTTTGGTGTGCCTTAGTGGCTGGAGTGCCATAGTAACAAGGTTGTGGCCCAGACTGGCTGGAGTACCTTTGTGGCTAAGTTGAGACTCCGTGGCTGTTTTGAGCCTTGGTGGCTGAGAGCCCTTCGTGGCATGGTTGAGGGTAATCTCATAAAACCCAGAGCATGGTTATGGGTAATGCGATAAAATCCATGATGATGATGGAGTGGGATTTGCAAGTACTGGTACATGCATGCAATTATAATGGTTAACAAAACCATGTATGTGAAGGAAATCCTACAAGATAGGCAGTTTCAGCAGTTAGCGCCCATGCATTTCGGTAGATGGTTGTTCCTCTATATGGACATCAACATCTTCTCTTATTATGTTTGAGCACTACTAGACTTTGCAGATTGATATCGAGATAAGTACTCATTAAGGGGGTGTGTTGGAATATTAATTCCTACTTGTCTCAGTTGTGACTTTCTATTTAAGGACTCTGTTCCTATTCTATAGGAGTGGTTTCCATAGTTTGGTGTGTGGTTGAGATATTATCTGAACCAGCTGATTGTGTGTCCAAGATAGTTTCC
>APFE030136786.1:0-12988 GCA_000404065.3 Pinus taeda
TAAATATTATTTTACAAGTATTTTCTTGCAAAAAAGAAAACAAGATGGAATTCGTTCAGCTCATAAAACAAGGCGACAAGGAAGAAAATGCTTGATTTCAAAGTTTGTGCGTAATTGTTAATATTTCCTTATAACACCTCAAGGTTTCATTTAGGTTTTTTTTTAAGTTGTTTAATTTACAAATAGGTGCTAACACACAAAGAAGAGCCATAGGAATAATTGATTGACATTGGGTTAAATAAGGGTTGTGAGTATATGTTGGCATATCAAAAATTAACTATGGAATTTGTAAGTATCTATGTTGTTTTACTTCTCTAAGTTTATAATTAATAGAACAAAAAAATCCTTTATATTAAATCTATAATCTATAATGAGATTTAAAACATGCAGGAAACAAAGTATGGAACTACGCTAACAGAAGAATTGTTGCAACAAGGCATGAGACTTGGTTTTGAAATTGTGTGCACAATTTATGAGTCACTTTTTGCTCTCGTACATTGCTATTTGATTTACATTGATGTATATTGTTTATTTCATTTTTCATTATTCTCACCAATGTAGATACACTCATTACACTTTATTTTTATGTTTGCGGATGGAATAAGATCAAGAAGACGAAAGCAATCGATGCAATCAACAAAACATTCCTTCAAAGAACCCAAGTCATGGTAGTAGCTGGAGCAGTGAAAGTAGTTCCAGCGAAGAATGATGATCGATTTGGATATCAATGCAACCTTTGTACTTTCTGAAATAATTCTCTGTGAAAATCAAAGATTTTGTTTAATGTAATGGATATAGTGTCCCAATTGAAAGACAAGGGGTTACCAATAACAATCCCATTTTGTATGACAAAAAGCCTCTTATTGAAATATAATAAAATACATTCTAATTTATTCTATTGTGTTATCCAATGTCATTGTGAAATGTTACACCACTGATTAAATATATGGATGATTAAATATTATAATTAAGAGATGTGAAATATGATAATATAACAAATTAATCCAAACACCATATACAAATGCACTAATCAAATTTCAATTTATATGGATATTATTATAAGATATATGTCAATTTTTCGATGAATAACGGATTTTAAAAATTACAATAATTGCACTGTCACAAGTCGATCTTTTCAAAAAAGAAAAATATCATTCAAAAACTAGTGCGTCTATAACATAAAAAAGCAATGGCGCATTATGTTATATAAAAGCATTGTCGTGACATCTTTTTGCATGTTCGATCTCTTAAGAAAACGAGAGCACCGATGCGTTTATCACTTCAAGCACCAATCCTATTTGAGACTAACGCCCCGGTGCATTGTAATTCTTAACGTACCAGTGCTTTCATATAACTAACTCCCCAATCCTACAAAATAGTATTTCCAGCCCTGTGTTGCATGAAAACTAAAACACCGGTCCTTTTGTATAACTAACGCACCATGGCCTTTATACTAATGATATGCACCAACACTGCAAGTTAAAAAAAAAAAAAAAAAAAAAACAAACAAACAAACAAACAAACCACAACAATTATTATTTGCATTCCCCGGTGTCATGCCCCAGGTATTTTTTGTCTCTTAGCAGCGTTGTGTTATATATTACGCACCGATATTCTTTGCATCCAATGTCTCGATGCTTTTAATTATGTATGTCGTCTAGTGCTTTTATGTATGAAACACACTGATGCTACTTTTTCCATCAAGTGCAAACAAAAAAATAAAAAAATAAAAACCCACATTTTTTCAGTTGTAATGAAGTTCCCTTAAAACCTCTGCTATCCCAAACGAATGTTTTAGCGGATGTTTTTTTTATCAATTTTTGCCAATTGTATAATACTAAAAACCTTTGTTATAACCTCTGCTAGAAAGTATTTTCCTTGTAGTGAACCGATGTAATTGCTTAGCAAATACTCTTCAAAGTTCTTTTTCCAATCATTTTTTATGTTGTGCCAAGTGCTTGGTTTCTCCTCGTTCTTCTCCTTCAAACGTGATACAACTTTGGTCCAAGAATTTTTCATATTGTTGTATACATCAAGCATTACATTGTAGGTGACAACATTCGGTTCATATCCACCTTTCCCCATTCTCTTGAATAAAGAGATCGCTTTTTTAAACATACCATTCTGGGAATAAGTAGAAATTTAAAAATAGAGGCATAGGCATTCATAGGATAACTTTCTAATAAAATATTATGAAACAAATCAGTTACTTTAGAGAATTGTGCATTTATGCCTAAAATCTTGATCACAACTGCAATTGCCTGTGCATTTGACTTGTGACCTTCATGGTCTCTCATCCATTCAAACACATCTAAGGCCTTCTTCCATTCTCTAAATTCACATAGCTCCTTTAAGATTTCCAAATGATCCCCTTCTTGTATTAGGGTGAAATCTAAAATTTCACCCAAACTTCTATCTTGTTGAAGAATTGAGTGTAAAAGAAACTTGCTAGTTGATGAGATCTCCTTCCTCCATGACAGGCTAATGCCACAAATCCAAAATTTTAGAGGAATTTTCAAGAGCTGCATTTCATATTGACTCACAAAAAGCATACTACAACACATCATTAAATCCCAATGCATTCTACATTCTTGTAATAGTGGATGCCTTAAATCATGTTTCCAGTGTATTAGCTTGTCTCTAGAGCATGGCACCACACCCCTTTACTAGAACCATTTTCCTCAATGCCTAAAATGAGTTCCCTATTTCTTGATTACTAGAGACCATAAATAGGGATTCCATGCGCTAATGGAGAGAGACACTTTGCAGCCTATTATATTCAATTTCAGGAGGATCTATCTTGTATTTCTAGAGTAATGAAATGCTCATTAAATTGGCATTTTGATACATAAAACTTGTCAAACCTTGCAACTACTACTTGTCAATGCCAATGGATTTCCATGTGTTTGCAAGTGTTGTAGATACTTGTGTAGCCCGTGGTTGCATGTAAGAATGTCATGTGATTTCATTTATATTGGAAAAATAAATATTCTCAATGTGGATTCTCTCATCTTTAATGCTATCAAATCTCTTTGAAGATGCACAATTTCATATATATATATATATATATTGGAGACATTTTATATACATTGGAGCTTTTATGATTGTGATCAATGGCTTCTCACTATTAGATTTATCAAGATATTTTATGATGCACAAAGTAATTTTGAAGAAAGCCCTAGATCTTCTCTTGAACATATGGAACATGTTGCAATTTTAATGCTCAACCAACAATAAGAAACTATGTCCTTGGTAAAAAAATTGCCCTGCAAATTTTGGGTTACAACAAGTCCCTGGCCCTAGCTCCAAAAATTAGAGTTTTCATGCACAATGTAGAAGCCACTAGAATTAAAATGGACATCCCTCTCACAACCTTTGTCAAGGCCCTCTATCCTATATATTCTCACTATCTTGAAACCCTACAAGCTACTGCCCAAATCATGGACATTACTTTTGATACCCTTGCAAAGAAGTTGGCAGGATAGGAAGAAGCTTCTAAGAAGAGGAAGAGCTTCTCAGTTACTTGAAGAAGCTATGTGCCTTGCAGAGAAACAAAAGAATTGTTCATAAGATTCTGCTAAAGTAAGAGGTGGTAGAAGAGGACATGGAAGGAGAACAACATGGATAGGGGGGTATTTATCATCAAGGAGGAAAACTTGAACTCCATTATATTCATTGTAATAGAGATGAATATGATGCATCCAAATACAAAATACCTTGGGAAAGAACCAAGAAATAACACAAAGAAGACAAAGGTAAAACACTTGATTCAACAAAAGATAAAGCACTTGAATTTTCTCATTATATTGTTGCCAATTGCAATATTTGAGCAACTGAAGATTTGTTTTATAATTCATTTACTTCTTAGAAAGATGCATGGTTGCTTGATACAGGTGCAACCTGCCACATGACCTTCCAAAATTTCTTTGAAGACTCCATTGACAATGTAGATGAAGCAGTATACTTTGTATACAAGTCAAGTCTTAAGCCATTCAGACTTGGCACCATTAGGAATAAACTACTTGGATAACTTGACTTTCTTCTGCATGATGTACTCTACCCTTTAGAGTTGAAGATAAACTTGTTGTCCCTTGTTCACATTTGCTAACAAGGACACTCCATTCACATGTTTGATGGAAAATTTGAGATAAGAAAAACATCAAACAACACAATCACCATGACTGGACTAGAGGAGAAAAGATTGTTGAAGTCACAAAGAACATTTGATCATGCACAAAACTCTGCATATAGTTCTCAGTACAATGAATGTATATTACCATCCAATGGCATGCAAGATTTGGACATCTTAATTATGATAATCTTTGTTTGTTAAAAAGAAATGGTGTTTATAGTTTTCCAACTATTCCAAGGATACTAAAGCAAAGTGATGTTTGTATCCTAGGAAAACATAACAAATATCATTTTCATGATTCTACTTCCAGAGCACGTACAAAGCTTGCATTGATTCATTCTAATTTGTTTGGCCCTACGCCTTTTAATTCAACAAATGGAAATAAATATATCATGATTTTTATTGATGATTACACCATGATGTGTTGGGTATATTTGTTAAAAATTAAATCATAATCTTTTGAAACTTTCAAAAACTTTAACGCATGGATTCAAAATGATATACAATCACACATTGACTCTCATCTTATTGATAATGGAAAAGAATATACTTCTTGTGAATTTGAAAACTATCTTTGCCAACATGGGATGCAACATCAAACAAATGTACCATACAATTCTCAACAAAATGGTGTAGCTGAAAGAATGAGGACTATCTTAAATATGGTTTGCTCAATGGTGGGTTTTTTTTTTTTTTTTTTTTTTTTTTTTTTTTTTTTCTTTTTTTTTTTTTTTTTTTTAAACATAAACGGTGAGTTATTTTAGAAAAGAGGTTTGGCATGGCCAAACGACCTCTATTACAGTCAATTGAGAGATTTCTAGCTTTTTAGAATCCTCATATGCTAGCTTTGTATCAGAGATTAGCTATTGCTTTTGATTCTTTTGGAATGACTGATTGTTCCTTGCTTTGCTCTTGGTTTTTGAATATCCTGTCTTACATTTCCACTTTTCTTTGATGATTTGTAACTTGTCTGACTTGAAATAATTCCCACATATATATTAATCCCAGACCCATTTAATACAAACCCACATATATTAAACTATATTAATATATGTCATGACCCCACCTCCATTATATCAAACTACTCTTCTGTACCCGACCCCACGTCAAGGTTAACACCCCTTCATAGGTCAATGATGTTTTTCAAAACGGTAAAGCTAATGTTTTGGGCTGATGCAATTCTATGTGTAGTATATATAAAAAAATGGATGTCCATCTCACACTCTAAAAAACCAGGCTCCTTATGAAATGTGATATGGCCACATTCATTCAATAAGGCATCTTAGGATCTTTGGTTCCAGCTGCTATGCCTTGATTCCTGAGGAACGAAGAAGCAAACTTAATGCAAGGAATCAAAAGTATATCTTCTTGGGGTATCCAGATACCACCAAAGCATATAATCTCTATGATGAGGTAAATAAGAAGTTTATATTTTCTAGAGATGTGATTTTTCGTGAATCTTCCAAGACTGACAATATTGTTGAGTTGCAGCTTGATCGTTTGGCTAGATTTAGTCACGCAAAAACTTATCATGAATTTGATAATGAGATTCCACATCTTGAAGGGAGGATCCCTATCCTAGATCAATCAATGGAATCTTCTTCTAAAGAACTCTCTCCCCCTCATGAAGTTCCAACCACTTATTCATATGAGAAAGACAACAAAGTAGCTTCGACCATCAACAAAGCAGCTTGGGCCATCTCAGAAAGGTCCTCTAAAATGGCTCATTAAAACAGTTGAATGTGTTCATCCTGATGAGGTTGGAAAGATAGGAACTATAAGTTCCACAAGACAAAATGGAGGTAATGTAGATGATTCTGATTCAGTTGATGATATGAATGTTTCTTATGATTTTGAATTAAATTTTCCTACTAATTTTGAACCAAATTCTTTCAAAGAAGTTGCTTCTCATGATGAATGGAAAGAAGCAATGCAGGAGGAGTATGGTGTTCTCATAAAGAATGGAACATGGAAGTTGGTAGACCCTCCATTTGGAACCAAACCAATTGGTTGCAAGTAGGTCTTTAAGAGAAAGTATAGATCAAATGGCTCACTAGAAAAACACGAAGCAAGGCTCGTGGCAAAATGATTTGTATAGAAAGAAGGTGACACTTATGAAGATATTTCTGCCCTCATAACAAAATGAGCCACCATTCGAACTCTCTTTGCCTTGGTAACTGAGAATGGAAGGAAAGTCCATCATATGGATGTAGAGACTACTTTCTTGAAAGAAAACTTGAAAGAAAATGTTTTTGTGTCTCAACTAGAAGGTTCTGCTGTAAAGGGACAAGAACTAAAAGTATGTAAACTCATCAAATCCTTGTATGGCCTAAAACAAGCACTGTGAACCTAGTGTGAAAATTTGACTGAACATCTTCTGAAATTAAATTTCAAACACTTTAATCTAGATGATACAAGTTTGTTTGTCAATAAAGTTGGCAAAACTATTGTCTATCTTTCGGTATATGTAGATGATATGTTGATAATAGGGAACAACGGAAATTATATTGCATCCCTACAAAAATAATTGAAAAAGGAGTTGATATGACATATTTGGGACAACTTCATTACTATTTTGGCATTGAAGTGACCCAACATTTAAGATATACATTCCCCTATCAAAATAAATACATTGAAGAATTGTTGAACAAGTTTGGCATGGTTGTATGGAATCCTTTGTCCACTCCAACGAAACAAAATTTGAAACTCACATCTAAAGAATGAAATGAATTTGAAGATGCAACTAAGTATAGACAACTTGTGGGAAGTCTTATCTACATCACCACTACCAGACCATATATTTCATTTGTTGTTGGAATCCAATCCAAGTTTATGCAAAAGCCTTGTGAGGGGCATTGGTCTACTGCAAAAATAGTTCTAAAGTACTTGCAAGGAACTCAAGACTTTGGACTCAAATATTCATGGATGGATGATTCCAACATGATTGGATATTTTGATTCAGACTTTGATGGAGATAAGGACAATGGAGTGTCTACTTCATGTTTTTCTATGAGTCTCGGGTGAAGAGATGTTTCCTAAAGGTCACACAAATCGTCAATTCCAACAAATTCCACAACAAAGGCAAAATATGTGGCAATTGTAAAAGCAACCAAGGAGATTGCGTGGCTTAAGTGAACTCTACTCCTTTTATGATTGAAAATACTTCTACGATTAAATTGGCCAAGAATCCCAAATTTCGCAATCAAACCGAACATATCAACACAAAGTATCATTTTGGTTCGACATATGTAGAGGCCAAGACTATTCACCTACAACATTGTTCCACAAATAGCAAATTGCAGACATTTTCACTAAAAAACTTGGAAGAGAAATTTAAAAGATTCAAAAAGATGTTTGAACTCACAAAGACCCCTTCAGATTCAAAGTGGGAATGTTAAACACCTAATCCTTAAGGATTGAGCGAAATATGTAAATAAGGTAGATAGAATAATTTGAACATACTTTGGAATTGGAATCCTAATGGTCACCATTATCACTATGATGTATATAATGTATATAACAATGTTCAAATTAATGAAAAATTGAATTGGGGACTCTAATCACTGATTTATTGGACACACACATACAAGCATCTATCTTCTCACGGGGTGCGCGGTGGGGTGAATCACTATCACCTACAACATTGCTCTACAAATGAGCAAATTGCAAACATTTTCACGAAAATACTTGCAAGATCTAAGGTTTTTTGTTTTTTTTTGTTTTTTTGTTTTTTTTTTAAATTCAAAATGATGTTTGCCCTTACAAACACCCTTTAAGATCAAAGTGAGAATGATAGACACCTAATCTTTAAGGATTGAAACATACTTTAGAATTGGAATACCAATAATCACCACTATCACTATGATGTAGAAAGAAGAAAGAAAGAAATTATTTTAACGTCCACGAGGCTAAAGATAGCCTAAGGGACATATTTCTTCTTCATCTGCGTGATGTATTCGATCCTTTTTTTGTGAAGCTTCAAAATAAATGCTCCTAGTTTCTCGAAAAACCCCTCTTTAAATAGATTATCCCAAACGTTAGCTGCCAGCATATCTGCATAATTGTCTCTGTTGTCTTTGAAGGCCTCACGTTCTAAAATGAAATGTTTTTCTGTTTCCACTTCTCTGAAAGAACAAAAAATGCATACTCTTTCCTTCCACACTTCTTTTGGCCTTTTCCAGTGCCTTGTTTCACAATGGAGTTGATGAGAATTAGTCCTTAACTGAGCAATAAAAATTTTGGCTCTCCAAAAGATATTGGCCTCTATGTATGCTTTTGGTTGATGGCTATGAGTGGGATTAAACACTTCAATATATTACTTTCTTTCTTCCTAACTCCTTATCCCAAGTATGCTTGTGGTATTTTTTCATAACAAAATCTTTTATCTCTTTGTTGTTTATGGGACACACATTCAAGCAAATACCCCATTTACTAAACCATTTGATATTTTGCTACATCCAAGTATTTTTTCTCTTGCACAATTTGTCATTAAAGACAATCTTAGGCCACCTACCCTCTTCCATTTGCTCAATTTTTTTAAATACCTTATGACTTGCACCATAGCAATTGCTTCAATATGAGTAGTCACTGTTTCACTTAACAAGATAGCATAAGGAACTGCACTTTTAATCTTGAATTTATTTGTAATCAAACGCTTCTGAATTTTCTCAATTTGTCTCCACTGCATGTCGGATGTATTGCTGGCCCATAGTTCACAACCATAGAGAATGATTGGAATCACTAGAAGCCCATAAATAGTTTGAATGGTTTTCCAGTCCCATAACTCTACCTCTCTACACCTATTTTGAAAAGCATAAAATGCTTTCCAACCCCCAAAGTTATTTTCTTTCTACAACCATTCCAACTTAGGTTTTTATTGAAGTCAATTCCGAGATATTTGTAATCTGCAACTTCTTCCAGAATGTTGCCTTCAAAGTAGAACTTATGTTGGTTATGATTTCTTTTGTTAGAGAAAACCACTACTTTCATTTTATTGATATTGACTTGCATCCCCACACTTTTAAAAAAATGCTCAAGGGATAATAAGTGCTCTGGCAAATCAAGATTCGATTTAGCAATCAGAACAAGGTCATCTGCATATAACAGAGGCCTTATAACAAACTTGCCCAAATAGATACCATCACCTCCTTATGAATTTAACCACTCCTCAAGCTTGTCGATATATAAACCAAAAAAGGGTAGGAGATAGTGGGCAACCTTGCTTGACTTCGATATCGCTTCCAAAACTTTCAGAAATGCCTGCTGAAGTTCTAATTTTGACTTTCACCTCTTCATACAGCCTATGCACAACTGCTATCAAATGTTTGGGAACCCCAAAGTTCCTTCATTCTGTGCTAAGCTTATCCCTAGGAATCGAGTCAAACACTTTTTTGAAATCAACAAAGCGACAAAATACTTCTTCCTTTTTCTCCAAAACTTTTTCAATGATGTGCCTTAAAGTTATACAATGATCAACTGTGGAATGTTTAGGTCTAAATCCTGCTTGCCGTTTAGCATGCTTATCTCTTTCTTCTACCCACTTTCTAATTTTGTTTTCTAGCATGCTTCCAAATAACTTTGCAAACAAAGTGTTTATCATGACGTTCCACTCTTGAAAAGAGGTATTGACAAACTAGTTGTCAAATTTGTGGGGAGCCCCTGTTGTATGATGTTGTTGAAAATTTTGAAATGTGAGGTGCAAGAATCTTTGAGCCCCAATTTAGATGTTCTACTTGGAGTTCAGCTAAGTCTTTTGCTTTTCAACACCCAACTTCTTGATACCCATCTCTACCTCTTGCACCGTGAAGAGTTCAATATCAGTGTCGACCAAGGGGGAAGGGTCACCCTTGGGATCCTTCTCATAGGGTTGTCTTGCATAGTCAAACCATTTAGAAGCTGTAATACTATTTCCAGTTTGTATCTTTTTCGGTTGGAGCTCCTTCCAAAATAATTTGGGATTATTTTTCCCAAGGAAGATTAGTTCTTCCCTCTTTGAAACCATGAAATCAGACTTTTTCTTGCTTAATAACTGCTTGTAAACTTTGAGCTTTATGTTATCCTTGCTGACTCTTTCCACATTCTCCTTGCCTTTTTGCATTCCTCGTCAAACCAAGCATTAACCATAAAGCAATTTGTTCCATACTTCTTAATTTTTGCTCTTTTGCACTTTGCAAAAGCGCATTGAATTAAATGTGTTAATTCATGACTATGAAGGCTGTGAATTGTGATTTTCTCCTTCTCAAAGAGCCTCTCTAGCATCATTTTGAAGGTATTACAATTTTCTGGGGTCAAAAGAATTTTGTCCTGTGGGAGGTTTTGTTGGACATGCTAATTTTTTTACTCTAATTGTTTCTTTCCAGTCCAAGAGCAATATAAATAAATTGGCTTCTGATCTGATTTTAAGTCCCACAGTTGATCTCCAATTAAAACTTCCTCCATTTTCTCACACAAATAATGCGAGCAAACTACATAATCTACTACACTTGCTCCATTGTAAGTATTGCAAGTGAAATTACCGGACTTTGCCCATCTAGTCAAGCCATTACAAATGACTAAATCAAAGGCCCCACATAGAGTAAGCAATTGTTCACCAAAGAGATTGCAACGCTTGTCCTCTGAAATTCTTTCCCACTAATGATTATTCTCTTCTGTAAGCCAAATAAGGTCACAATCATCTTTACAACAAAGAATGTTAGCTTGCTCACTCGCAGTGCTAGCATTGAAATCACCCACTATAAGGACATTACCTAGCTGCGAATAAGTTGCAATATTTGCTTTTAAGGTTGCAAATGGATCTTTGTGGTTAAGCTCTCTACTTTTGTAGATTTTTGAAACTTCCGATGCAAAATAACAAACTGCAATTCTGATGTGGTTTCCATTTTCTGCTATTTTAAACTAAATAAATTGCTTTTTTGATTTTTTTTTTTTTTTTTAAGTAAATAAGACAACCTTCTTTCTCCATGATGTTCAAATTAATGAAAAATTGAAATCACTAATTTCTTGTACTCACACCTATTGACACCTAATCTTCATGATTGAGAATTTTATGTAAATAAAATAAATTGGGAAGGTGAACAGTCATCGGGAGATGAACTGAACAATCACTCCCTATTGTATATAATAATGGGTTACCTGTGGAATAATATATGAATCAGTTTTCTGCCAAATTGGAGTTACTCGTGGCCTGACATGGTATCAGAGCCAACTCCTTTTTTTAGCCTTTATGTTCTTGTAACTCCTGGTCTGCTCCACTGCTCCCCATATAATTCAATAACTAATTACCTTACCTGCTTCTGTCTGCCATCCCTACGCTCTCTGTCTGATATTCCTTTGACATGGTATCTCTGTGCTCTCTGACTGACATGGTATGAACGCCTGAGACTGCGCACTGCCTGGTTTGAACGCCTGGACATGGTATCAGTCTCATATGCTTGAACAATTGAAATTTCATATATCTGAATGCTGTTACGCATATAGTTTCTTTTTCAATAAAAATGATGTTGTTGTTAATACGCCTGAGACTGCGCACTGCATATTTGAGACAGCCTGCTCATGTTTTGTTATGCTTGGCTATTGTGGTGATAATACCTGAGAAACATGGAGATGTGCTACTGGAGTGTGAGATAACTCCTGCGTTCTTTGATATTTTTCTGTCCCAATTTTGTAAAACTGTACAGACACTGTGCATTGTTTTTTTATGAGCGTATCTTACTGTTTCAGCGTCCATATTGAACTGAGCGTTAATATCGAACTGAGCTATTCAGCGTTAATGCGTATCTTACATTCCCGTCAACATAATTAAACCCTGTGTTGAAAAATTAGATAGATATGTTTGCTTGAAGTCTAACATATCTGTTGGAATGCACATACCATTGAACGCACTCCTAGTCGAGTCATTTGCCATCGTTGTAATCAATCCACATGTCCACGGCTCGGAATGCAGCGTGCACACTCGTAATCCGCCTTCGGTCTGAGAGGATTGAAACATTGTAGGATTTTCTGAGAGATGATTTGGTTAATGTGGATGATTGAAGCGCTAGATGTGATTTGAGTGGAAGCAAATGCCTCTGGTCCGACTGTTGGTTCATGAGGTGTGACCAGTTTCAGGCCCAAGTTTCATCGCTCGCTTTAGCAGCCTTGAATAATTTTTTGTTGCGCTGGATTGAATAATATTTTGCCATACTTCTTTCTTTTAAAGTCTGGTCAATATACAAAGGTGTGAAATTATTGTATGGTGAATGGTGTCAAATACATTTTCAAAATGCTGTTGTTTCATTGGTGCGGTGAGCGTGGAATGAAATTTTATTAATTTTTTATGGCAATATGTTATATGCTTGAGAAGTGGAAGGTATAACATATATATTGTTTCTCTATCAACAGAAGTTTTTTTTACATAATGCATTCAATCATCTCTATGGTAGGAATAGTTCTCACTGGCAAGGAGAACTATCTGATTGTTCCCGGATGATACAACACACCCTAATTTTCAATGAGTTGTGGAAAGGAGTGTGTGTCGGAGAAGGAGACAGTAACCCAGAAAAGCCTACCTCAGAGAAAGAGCTCGCCATTTGGGAAAACCAGAACAGCAAAGCGTATGCATTAATCGCAGCATCTGTAAATAAGGAGGTGAGTCGCCACATTTCATGATATTCAACTGCCTTTGAAGCTTTACAAAAGCTGAAAGAACTCTATGACTCACATTCTGCAATTGAAGTCGTCCAACTTATGATTAAACTCTTCACTCTTGAACTGCAAAATAATGATCCTCTTGCTCTTGCATCTGAAATAAAGTCTATAATGCATGATATCAAATCCACTAAAGTTGAGCTGGATATCTCTTTTATTGCTTTTCTCAAG
>APFE030136800.1:0-63280 GCA_000404065.3 Pinus taeda
CAAATTTAGTACTAAGTATTTTTTAACACTCAACGAGATTTGAAAAAAAAAAAGTGACATGTAAATGAACAATACTAAAGTTATGTTAAATTTTAAAAGTTCTTTTTATATTAATTTTTAAAAAATCCTATTTATACTAATCAATCTTACTTTTAGGAATAAGATAATAATCTTATTTAGCAATGTAAATTAATTCTGGTTGATGTGTTTGTTTTCTATTTATACTGATAATTAAAAAAATCATATGCCAAATTTAGTACCGAGTATTTTTTAACACTAAAAAAGGATTTGAAAAAAATTAAAGTGACATGTAAATGAACAATCGTAAAATTATATTAAATTTCAAAAGTCCTTTTTATATTAATTTTAAAAAATCCTATTTATACTAATCAAGTTTTAAAAAAAACGTGGAGATATATATGTAAATCTTACTTTTAAGAAGAATAAGATAATAATTTTATTTAGCAAGGTAAAGAATAAGATAATAATCTTATTTAGCAATGTAAATTAATTTTTATTGATGTGTTTGTTTTTTGAAAATAGACTAAGATTACATTTAAAAAGAATAAGATTATTTAGCCGTGTAAAGGAATTAATTTCTGAAATTAATTTCTGAATAAGATAATAATCTTATATTTCTTATTGATGTGTTTGTTTAAAAAAATAAGATAATAATATTATTTAGCCATGTAAAGAAATTAATTTCTTATTGATGTGTTTGTTTTCGTCAAAATAGACTAAGATTCTAATTTTATTCAGTAATGTTAATAATTTCTTATTGATGTGTTTGTGTTTGTCAAAATTCTATTTTAAAATTAGTGAATGTTTTGTATATTTAAGAAAATATATTCTTATCTCAAAAGAAGATAGCAAAGAGCTAAAGGATTTTGTTATGGAGAAGTTAATTTTATTTACTAATGTTAATAATTTCTTATTGATGTGTTTGTTTTTGTCAAAATTCTATTTTAAAATTGGTGAATTTTTTGCATACCTAAGAAAATATATTCGTATCACAAAAGAATATCTTCTTCTTCAGACCATATCAAGGAGCTAAAGGATTTTGTTATGGAGAAGTTTCATAAAAAAGTATGGGGAAAAGAGTTGGGTAGAAAGAAGAAATATTACAGTGAAGAATACTAATTTTATTCAGTAATGTTAATAATTTCTTATTGATGTGTTTGCTTTTGTCAAAATTCTATTTTAAAATTGGTGAATTTTAAAATATATTCGTATCTCAACAAAATATCTTTTTCTTCAGACCATAGCAAGGAGCTAAAGGATTTTGTTATGGAGAAGTTTCGTAAAAAGGTATGGGGAAAAGAGTTGGGTAGAAAGAAGAAATATTACATTGAGGAATTCAACCCTACCTGTGATTTACAACAAAAAGAGTTCATTGGAGCTAGCATTTCGTGGAGGGCAAAGGTTCTTAGTGTTCAATTAAGGACCAACTCACATCAACTTCAATGTGAAACAGGACGGTGGAATTCTGGGGCTGTGGAATCGGAAAAACATTTCATTTTGGAATGTGATGCATACAATGACATCAGAAAAAGTTATGAGAACATGTTAGCATCAGTGTCTTGGCATTGTCTTTTTAACGAGGGGATTGTTGAAAGGTTGGGTCAGCTCATCATCAATTTGAATCGGAAAAAGACAGAATTGCAAAGAGCAAAAAACAAGGAACTAATAGTCTCATAGACTTTCTAGTCTCGTGAGCCTTAAAATATCATTTTATTTCATAATTTTTTATTGATGTGTTTGTTTTTGTCAAAATTCTACTTTAAAATTGGTGATTTTTTTTGCATACCCTAGGAAAATATATTCGCATCCCAAAAGTATCTTCTTCAGACCATCCAAAGTGACATAAATCATATACCAACATACTAAAACACTACATAGGCTTATAGCCTAAAAATTTTAAATATAAGCCAACGAAACTATCAAAATATATCACTGAAACAGAGCGTGCAAGGTTTGGACAATGAAGAAAATATGAATATTAAAGATGCTGATATCAGAGTACCAGCATCCCATCCGCCCTATGGACAATGAAGAAAATATGAATATTAAAGATGCTGATATCAGAGTACCAGCATCCCATCCGCCATACATTTCAGAGGGCATTCAATAAAACTCTCTACTGGAAAGATTAAAAAAAAAAAAAGTTCGAATCATCAATTGAATACACTACATGAAACTGTGTTATTAATCATCAGAATCATCACCACTTCCAGCGTCACTGTTATTTCCAATACCATCGCCACTGCGACCACTATCGCCACTGCTGCGGCTGCCATCGCTGCTGCTACCGCTTCTGCCACTGCTGCTGCCGCTTCCAATTCTCTTACTACCACTTGCAGTACTACTGCTTCTGCCGCTGTCAATGCTACCACGTTTATCATCTTCAATATTTGTGTTTCTTCCATCGCTACTTTTGTTTTCATACTCTCCACCAACGTGGATATCACCACCTTGGCCACCATCACCGTGTGGAACAGAAGGATTCTGAGCAGGCCCTTCAGCTGCAGAGATTCCATTTCATAAGAATTTTCATTATTGTTTAGCATACGAAAGGAACATGAAAAGAGATCGTCTTGCACAAAGTTCTCTAAACATACCTTCAAATGTTTCTCTCTTTCTAGAAACTGCCTGCAGACTTAGATTGAGATAACGCTTTTGTTTCTTTAAAAAAGATAATCACACAAATTGTTAGCAGGTAAGGCATGCTAGTTCTTATTATCAAAAACTGTTTCAGGATAAGTAAGCCTACTACAATACAGTAAAGAGAACATATAGATCTAAATTATGAAACCATAAAGAATGCATAATATTTACTTCTAAGTGCTTTTCAGCTTCTTTCAGAAGATCTGGAGTAGGTGTCTCTAACACTTTCATGACCTGTTTGAAGACCAACATTTCGTAGTCACAAAACAGCCTGAATCATACAGGAAATCTCTTACGAGGCAACAATAATTATAAGATTTCAAAAGAAATCCCAGTTTACACCAAAACCCTAGAACCTCAGACCACACTAAATAAAGACATAACAAGCTTAATAAAGCTTACTACTTACAAAATTGACTTAGACATGAATATAGAAAAACGAAAGAGAACGTCTCAATAACAAGCTGATCCTACTTAAGGATTTGAACAAAAAAAAATTCACGCCATCATTCAACAGGAAAAAAAAATCTATCAAAAGAACTTGATCTACGAAACCATTCTAATGCTTTTCTGTTATAATGACAGTTGTTAATAAACAATTAAATACGTGTAACAAAAATTAGGTTCAAGCCATACCACAAAATATTTACATGCATGGCCAATGCAAAATTAAGTTGACAGTGATGCTCATGATAACTGAGGATGTAATTGATCTCTAATGATGTAATCTTACATGTAGATTTTTGGTCACTTGAAGAACAATATGCGTAAGTGCATTGCATCCTAACATCGAAGGCTACTTTCATCCGTGAAAACAACCAAAAACGTTTAAAAGGAAGCAACAAATATCACTTTCCCGTGATGAAAACCCATAAATGTATTTACACAATATAAGTAACGATGTTAAAGAGACTATTATCCAAAATTAAAACAATTTCAGGCCTCGCTTTAACTCCATTTTCATCTAAACTTTGTCTAAACACCTATGATAAAAAACTAACAAATACAAAGAAAGAATTGGACCTTCGAAAACTTCCAATCCATTTCCAAATTTCTTCATCGATCATGTGGTTAGAAAGATTGAAGCAATTGTGATAATCAAATCAAATCCACTGTCAAGTCAATTTATGATTTAAAGATACTTGCCGTACTTCTGAATTACAAAATTATAATTTCCCTCAAATCATTGTTTATGAGTTACACTAATATGCATTTCAACTGAGGTGGATTTTGGTGTGTAAAAGCTTCTCTGGTTGGTTTGGAACCAATTTATGGTCCTATTTTGTGGCTAGACCAACAGATAAGCATTTTTAGCGGTAGAGTCTTGATGGAATGTAAAAGGGGACTTTTGAAAGCAAGTCGCAATTGACATACTGTTTTTTCCATGACCGTAAGCGTATAATATATGGCATAGACTTCAAGAAAAGGGAAAAGGTGAATCAATTTGAGAAAAACAGGTGAGATGTAGTTGTTTTGAAAATTACAACTATCATGTGAAAAGAAGTTTAGAATAATTACTAATAGATAGTTAGTTAGTCTGGAGGATTAGTTCAAGTGCACGAGTCAAATATGAGATCTCCTTCCCCTAGTTCGGAAGGTTATGGATTCGACTCTTTTGATTCCTTGTGTAAGGTGTTTGAAACTTAGGCACTGATGTTTACCTTGAATACCACCCATCAACGATGGTGGTCTCCAGGGTTTCCCATACTTAATTATAAGAAAAAATCCTCAAGATAATACTTAATAAATATGAGATCTCCTTCCCCTAGTTCGGAAGGTTATGGATTCGACTCTTTTGATTCCTTGTGTAAGGTGTTTGAAACTTCAGCACTGATGTTTACCTTGAATACCACCCATCAACGATGGTGAAGTCTCCAGGGTTTCCCATACTTAATTATAAGAAAAAATCCTTAAGATAATACTTAATATCAAGCCCAAATCAAGGGCAACCTACTAAGTTGCTCTCTTAATACATGTTTGAACTTTGCAATGACTAATACAAAATCCTCCTCTCCACAACCCAAATCAAGGGCAAGCTACTAAGTTGCTCTCTTAATAAATGTTTGAACATTGCAGTGACTAAGACAAAATCTTCCTCTCCACATCCAAAAATATCAATACAAAATTCAATATTTACATATACATGTGTGGTGAAAAATATAAAGGTTTCATCTCTATGCACACTTAGGTGTACCTTCAACAACCACACAAATACCCACTCCTCGTGGCTCAACAGTAAATACAAAAACATTACATGAAAACTATGAAAAACATATACGTAGATATTCTTGTATATTTGTGGTTATTTCTAACCAGGGTGGTCTGATCTGTGGAAACATGTAACTAGGTTCAGTCTTCATAAGGACATGTGGAAATATGATTTTATGTAATTGATGAAAAGAAGAAAAATAAAATTATTATTAATGTTTGTCTCATGGGTTTCATGAGCAAGGAAATTTATTTTAATGATGGCTCCCATTGTGAGCCTTTAGGATTTGTCATCTAGTCATACAAGTCAATTTGAGTCAATTTGTGGTTCTTTCTAGCCAGGGTGGTCTGATCTGTTGAAAAATGTAACTAGGTTCAGTCTTCACAAGGACATGTAGAAATATGATTTTATGTAATTGATGAAAAGAAGAAAACTAAAATTATTATTAATGCTTGTCTCATGGGTTTCATGAGCAAGGAAATTTATTTTAGTGATGGCTGCCATTGTGAGCCTTTAGGATTTGTCATGTATATGAGTTAATGGAAATGTCAAGTAGCCCTCCAAGACCAAGCACAAGCATTTAACCTCAAGTCAGCTTCAAAGTGGAATTGATTATCTCCTCCAATAGACATGTCGAATCACCCACTTAAAGTCGGCTTATTTAAAGGAGGAAACAACTATAAATAGGGCTGCTCGGCATCACTTCTGAGACACAATTTCGATGGAACGGTGATCTGAAATAGAAGTGTGAAAAGGGTAAAAGGAGAAGCCTCTCAACCTGCAAAGTAAAGAAGAAAGAAGAGTGAGGTTCTTAGGATACTTTTTGGGACTGTTTTAAGGGCAGAAAAACTCTATACATGCTAGAAGTCTGTTGTGGCAATGAAGGACGAGGAGTCGTCTATTGCAGCAGTGAAGAATGAAGAGAAGTTTGTTACAGCAGTGAAAGCCGAGGAGAGGTCTGTTGCAGTAGTGAAAGCCAAGGAGAAGTGCAGTCCTCCTAGGGGGGCGAAGTGGAAGAAGGGCTAGTCAGAAAGGTTCTGAATTAAGGACAAGGATTGCAGACCTAATTCAAGAAGGCCGAAGGTCTAAAGTGTTGAGAAATCTAGGGCATCAAAAATTAGGTGATTCTTTTCCTTTGTAACTGCGTGTCAATGCTTTTTCCAACTTTTGATTGGGATCTTCTTTACTTCAGTTATTAATGTTCTTCTTCATCAAACAACTACCAATGCATGAACATAAATAGACAAGAGACACAAAATGTAAGCTATGAGCCAAGGCCAAAACCTCCCACTCTTTGAAAGGAAAACCCACACAAATTCTTCTTATAGAGATTCCAATTGACAAATACCAAGACCAAGACTCTTGACCTATTAGCCACTCCAAGACCAAGACACTAGTTTTGACTGTCCTCTGCTTTTTCTTTTTCTTGACTCCTCTTCCGCTTTGACCTTCTTAGCTCCAAGACATAGTATTAACACAAACAGAGATCATCTCCTATCTGAGCATAGTAACGAACTGTAGATACACTTGAGATGACACCAAAAACACATCATTGTAATGTCACCGAATCATTATGATATAGCATTGAAACTGTGGTCTCCATTATCAAACTGTGGCTTCTTCATAGCACCAAGACTTCCTCACAGAAGTCTGAAGTTCTTGACTGTAATGATATCCAAACTTGATTGTAACCATCCATTCGAATTCAGAGAGATCTGAACTTCTGTCTCTGTGTTTTGTCACCCTAATTTCAGAGATCCAAACTTGATGACTGTGATCAGCCCTAAACAAATCTTCGTTGTCCCTTCATCACTTCTTCGAGTTCCATCCGAACTTGTCTCCTTTCTGTGATCCAAACTTCAGAGAAATCTGAGCTCAATGACTGTCTCTAATGCGAGGATCCTATGCTCATATATATAGTGGTTTGCCCATGGATATAAGCCAACATGACCTCAACGAAGGGTTATGTCTCTAATTAGGTGAGCCGGCATGTGTCATCTTTTTCATCTTGAAGCCAACTGGAAGAGGAGAACCAGTGCTTGTCTTTGGAGGGCTTCATAACAATTCTATAGACTTGTATACATTTGTAACATGCCCAAGAAGGGATCTCACTTATCACAGGTGAAACCAGCATTTGAGGGGTGTTTCCAGGTTTGCAAGTTGTTTCCTGCAAATCGAATTTGGCAGTAGCAGTCGGAGAGGGGCTCCAACCAGCATTTGAGGGGTGTTTCTAGGTGGATTTGGAGGTTGTTTCCTACAAATCAAATTTGGCAGTAGCAGTCGGAGAGGGGCTCCAAGGAGGCCGAAAATCCAAAGTCAAAATCAAAGAAATTCCCTTTTGGGTTTTTCTGGGTTTTGTCCAAGGAGTCTAAGGCTGAAAGGACAAAAATTTCTGGGCGGTTTTTGGGCACATTCCGACGGGTTGAAGCCAGTAGATCAGCGATTTTACTAGGACTGAGTGCAAAGTGGGCAGCAACTAAACAGCCATCATCTCAGTTATTCAATCACCTGGGTTTAGTCCAGCTTGTCTTTGAGACAGGTGCACCACTTCATTTATATTGTACATATGCTCTCAGGTTTTATAATATATGGCTCAGCAATTCGAAATTTACAGTGTTTTATGGGTGTTTAATGCATGTTTTTAATTTTATGTTGTTGCACTGTTTATTTATTTAGAATATCACTTAAATCCTCTTCTTGGGAACATTACAGTGGTATCAGACCCTAGTTCTTGGCTCAGCTGTGGGGTTGGTTTCCTATGAGAGGAAAAGACCAGGAGAAAGTCACTTACTAGGGGCAAAGGTACAGGATCAGAGAAAGGGAGCTAGAAATTACACCAAACACGGAGGAAAAAGGGAAAGCAGTGGCCGGAGAGGAGAAAATGACAGAGCCCAAGAGCAGGGAGGAGATGGCTTTCGATAGCCTCTTGAGAGTTTTGAGTGACTTGGCCAAGGAGCAAAAAGACATGTTGGATGAGATCAAATCACAGAACCGAGACAAAGCCACACCTAGAGGGTTTTTGTGTGGAGAAACTTTCGGGGCTTCTCAGCCTTTCGGTCACCCCTCACCAGCAGCGCAACGCCCTTCAGTAAGTGTGCCCACTAGGACTACACTACCCTCTTTCGTGCCAATAGCACAAATCGAACCAGCAAGGGAGGAAAGCACTCCCCAGATGGGGGAATACTTCAGAGTGGCAGGCGATGGACGAAGATTTCAAAGAAGCGCTCTCCTTCAGAGATTACTGCAAGCTCAAGCAGTGAGAGAAACAAGGGGTACAAAGGACAGGGGACCAAACACGATGAGCTGCAGAGAACTATAAGGAGGATGTACTTCCCTACATTTGATGGCACTGCCAAGTGCACAGCTAGGACTTGGGTTGAAAAGATGGACACATACTTTCAACTCAACCAGATGAAAGAACAAGGAGCCATTAAGATGGCAGCGCTGCACTTGGAGGGGGAAGCCCATGACTAGTGGTTTCATAGGGAGGATGTACTTCCCTACATTTGATGGCACTGCCAAGTGCACAGCTAGGACTTGGGTTGAAAAGATGGACACATACTTTCAACTCAACCAGATGACGAAACAGGGAGCCATTAAGATGGCAGCGCTACACTTGGAGGGGGAAGCCCATGACTAGTGGTTTCATGGCATAACCACTTTGGGGCATGCCCAATAGTTTCTTATGAGGACTCCACCAGGAGGGTGGTGGAGTGATTTGATGAGAGGGATTCGAAGGCATCTTTCAAGGAGCCGACACAACTGCGCCAGATAGGCAACCCAAAGCAATACTTTCCCGATTTTCTGCATGTGTCAGTGTTAAAATTGGCAACTAGGGCCAAACTCCATGTGGGTCATATTATTTATGGCAGCTGATATTTTTATTGGATCCCTCTCATTGAGAGGTGTAGGATTGATCTAAAGATCATCCGATTCCGATAAGTATTTGTGAAGTTATGAATTTATTTATGTAAGGTCAGAAGCCCAACAGTCATATCTATTCAACCTCGACGTTTTAGTATAAATAGAAGAGAACTTCAAGTCATTTCAACACACACTTGGATCTCTTCCTCTCTCTACTTATCTTTGGGTTTTAGTAGGACGAGAGATCTTAAGGAAAAGCTGGAAAAACCGGAAAAGCCGAAAAAGCCAGAACTGCTGGAATAGCCGAAAAAGCCAGAACTGTTGGAAAAGCCAAAAAAGCCGGAATAGCCAGAAAAACTAGAAAAGCTGGAAAAGCTGAAAAAGCCAAAACTGCAGGAAAAGCCAGAAAAGCCAAAAAAGCCGAAAACGCTGGAACTGTTGGAAAAGCCGAAACTACCAAAAACACCGGAAGAGCCGGAAATACTGGAAAAGCCAGAAAACTCTGAAATGTTGGAACCACCGGAAAAGCCGGAATTACCGGGAACTACTGAAACAACTGAGCATCTGTCTCTGAAGGAAGGCAGCATGATGTATGAGATCATGGGCAGCGTAATAAGCATCATGATGATATGAGCATGGGCAGCATAATGATGCATGATGATATGAGTATGGGCAGCATAATGTATGAGATCATGGGCAGCATAATAAGCAGCATGATGATATGAGCATGGGCAACATAATGATGCATGATAATATGAGCATGGGCAGCATAATGATGAATGAGATCATGAGCATGGGCAGCTTGATGATGAATAAGACCATGGAAGATGCAGCATGATGAGCAGCATGAAGATGAGAGCAGCTCAGTCATCAAGGTTCAACACATGTGACAGTACAGCAAGGTGTCACACAGTAATGTGCAGCAAATAGACGAGATGTAGCACTATGATAGGTGAACGAGTCACCTTAGAGAATCAATTGAAGCAATATGTCTTCAACTGATCTCATGCAGATATCAAAAGTCAAAGTGATTGACTTCTATTGTAAATGTACTATCTCTCTCACTTTCTCTGCTGAACTTTGAAGAACATAAAAGAAGAATTGATCAAGAGTTTCCCCCACATTGTGGGGTTTGTCCCTGGTTAGCGCCACATCTTGTGTCCTCTTGTCTTGGCTTGTCTTGGCTTGTCTTCTACAATTTATATTTATGTTCTATCTGCAGTTTACTTTACACTAATGTGATTGCTAATGTGGAAAAGAATTGAAATAAATTGCTCTAGCATAGAACATACCTAAAATTAACATGGTATCGGAGCTGAGGTGAAGACAATGCCCAAGCAAGATTGAAAGAGCAATCACCAAAGACAATAGGGACAAGACAAAAGGATCAATGAGTTCCACATCTCTCTTCTAAATTCACTAAGGGTGAAGTGGAAGCAAATAATATTATCAGAATGGCACAGCGGAAGATCACTTCATTGGGAAGTTCAGGTCTAAGTGTGGAAGGAAAGGTAGATGCCTTAGTTGCAATAAGCTTGGCCATCATGCAAAGGAGTGTCCGAATAGCAGAGACACATCTCTTGATGAAGATAACAATCATTCCAGGGACATCTTCAATGATCAAAGGAATGATAAGTAATGCAGGTCATCAAGGAAATGGTCGAATCTTCAAAGAAAGCAAGGAACCCCAGAATCTCTTTTATGTACCCGATCGCAAGAAGAACCTAGTGTCCATCTCAGAAATGGAAGTTTAAGGTTTCAGGGTGGCACTCATCGATGGAAAGGTACGTGTTTGAAAATAGATTTTTCAAAGATGTTTTAGAGTTCAGGGTTGTATCAAGTCCACTGGGGACCATGTCCATTGACTCAGCACCGGAGGTTTGTGAGTCAGATGGTGACCGGGATGCCTGAATTCAAAAGGAGCATGAAGGTACATGTCTGAGATGTACCGAAGTATAATCTTACAAGGAGACCATTCCCCTCATGTAGCAGGTCCATAGGTTTGGAACAACCCGTGGAGTTTGAGATTCATGAGCAGGAATCTCATGTATACAAGTGGAAGAAAGCCCTCTATGGCTTGAAGCAAAACACCCCGTGCGTAGTATGAGAGGATTGATAGCTGTTTGATGAAGCTGAGATTCACTAGGAGTGAAACCCATCCAAACCATTACCCGAAGCTTGTGGATGATAGACCTCTCATACTGGCACCTCATAAGGACGACCTATTTCTGACAGGTGCAGACCCTCTCATTTGCAGAAGTAAGAGGGAGTTGGATTCCGAATGTGGAATGATAAACTGCAAGCCTATGACTACCTCGAGGATATTAACTTTCAGAAGCTATATGGTAGTAATGTCGGACCAGATTTGGGAAATGCCTCTAAGTTTCATAAACTCAATCACGTTGATGTTCTTGGTGAATTTTCGTTCGAACATATGTTTTATAGTTAGCATGGTGAGCTCATATTTGGTTGAGCCTCATTGGATTGGTGCCAAGAATCCTTTGAGATATCTTCGGGGCACAATCTCTCATGGATTGAGATACACCGCTGGAAATATGAAAACTGCATGATTATTCGAATGCTTACTGGGCAGGCAGTGTGGACGATCACTAGAGCACTTCTCAGTGCTAGTTCTCTTTGGATTCTGCTTCGATATCATGGATGAGCAAGAAGCAAAAATCGGTTATTATAAGTACTGCCAAGACTGGATACATAACTACGAGTATGACCTCGTATGAAGTTGCCTAGTTGTGGAAACTCTTCAGTGAGTACACATGATGAATACCACTGTGATTCTTTGTGACAACCAGAGGTGGGATTCTATTATTGACGAATCCCGTATTCAATGATTGCTCTAGTAGATAGACATCAGATACTGCCTTATCTAGGATATGGTAAGTCGATGAGCAAGGAGGGTCCATCGCACTAAGATGATGTACAAGTTGCTACACTTTGTCAGATCCCCAGGGAAAGATCAAATTTGTGATTTTCCCGAACGACTTGGATTCGTCGAGAGATCCTTGTAAAAGGGTCCTGTAGGTTTCATACATTGAGCTCTAGGAGCTCTAGGGGCTTGTGGTTCTTACTAGAGCAACATACGACCACAAGGTGACTCACCCTCCCCTGGTGGTGCGCACTGGGATAGGATAATTCGCTCTCCTGTGGACAAGATGATTCACTCTCTTGTGGGACAAGATTATTCTCTCTCTTGTGGGAAAGAATGATTCACTCTCCTGTGGACAGGATGATTTGCTCTCCTATGAACAAGATGATTCGCTCTCTTGTGGGACAAGATGATTCGCTCTCTTGTGGGATAGGATGATTCGCTCTCCTATGTAGCAGGATGATTAATTCTCCTGCGAGGTCTGGATGATGTGTTCTCCATGAAAATTATGTAGCAGGATGATTAATTCTCCTATGAGGTCTGGATGATGTGTTCTCCATGAAGATTGCATAGCAGGATGATTAGTTTTCCTGTGAGGTATGGATGATGTGTTCTCCATGACGATTGCATACCAGGATGATTAGTTCTCCTGTGAGGTCTGGATGATGTGTTCTCCATGACGATTGCGTAGCAGGATGATTAGTTCTCCTGTGAGGTCTAGATGATGTGTTCTCCATGACGATTGTGTAGCAAGATGATTAGTTCTCCTGTGGGGTCTAGATGATGTGTTCTCCATGACGATTGCATAGCAGGGTGATTAGTTCTCCTGTGAAGCTTGGATGATGTGTTCTCCATGGCGATTGTGTAGCAAGATGATTAGTTCTCCTATGAGGACAAGATTGATTAAGTTCTCTTGTCGAGGCATCCTACCCATGCAGTCTGGGACTCATGGAAAGTACCTCTCATCTGATCAATGAGCAGGGAAATGAGGATAGGAACCATAGTAGTACCGATGGACGCATCGTTGTATCTACTGTACTCCCTATGCTAGGATGACCTTCATTGATCTGGGATCAATGACTCTAATCTGGGACCAGTTGTAGGAGTTGTACCTACTATGACGCTGACTTCGGGTCGGTTGAGACTGGTCTGGGACTAGCGGTACATACTCTGAAACTAACTTCGGGTCAATGTAGGATTGATCTGGGATCGGTGAGAGTGGTACATACTATGACACTGACTTCGGGTCAGTTAAGACTGGTCTGGGACCAATGGTACACATTCTGAGATTGATGATATTGGTCTGGGACCAATGGTAGGAGTAGTACTCACTATGACGCTGACTTTGGGTCGGTTGAGACGGGTCGGTTGAGACTGGTCTGGGACTAGTGGTACGCACTCTGAGACTGACTTCGGGTCAGTGGAGAATGGTATGAGACATTCTCGATCAATTCTTCTTCATGGTTCAGAAGAGCTAAGTTGAGAAGAGCTGAGCAGAGCCAGTAGAGTTGAGCAAGGCTGAGCAGAGCTAGCAGAGCTGAGCAGAGCAGGGCAGAGCCAGAAGAGAATACCAGAGCCAACAGAGCTGAGCAGAGCAGAGTAGAGCCAGCAAAGCTGAGCAGAGCAAAGTAGAGCCAGCAGAGCTAAGAAGAGCCAAGCAGAGCTAGCAAAGCTAGCATAGCTGAGCTGAGCAGTGTAGGGAACTGATGGAAGAGATAGTACAGTTGGACATATGGATCAGCAGATGGAGTTCTCCCAAGTTGAGAGGGAGTGTTAAAATTGGCAACTAGGGCCAAACTCCAAGTGGGTCATATTATTTATGGCAGCTGATATTTTTACTGGATCCCTCTCATTGAGAGGTGTAGGATTGATCTAAAGATCATCCGATTCTGATAAGTATTTATGAAGTTATAAATTTATATATGTTATGGACAAATTGTTAAGTCGGCCAGCAACTTATGTAGGCTCATAAGCCCAACAGTCATGTCTATTCAACCTCTACGTTTTAGTATAAATAGAAGAGGACTTCAAGTCATTTCTACACACACTTGGATCTCTTCCTCTCTCTACTTGTCTTTGGGTTTTAGTAGGAGGAGAGATCCTAAGGAAAAGCGGGAAAACCTGAAAAAGCCAAAAAGTCATAAATGTCGGAACTGCCAGAAAAGTCGAAACTGCTGGAAAAGCCGGAGAAGTCGAAACTACCGAAAAAGCCGGAAAAGCTAGAAATACTAGAAACGCTGGAAATGCCGGAACTGTCGGAACTACCGGAAAAGCTGGAACTACTGGGAACTGTCGAAACAGCCAGAGCATCTGTCTCTGAACGAAGGCAGTGTGATATATGAGATCATGGCAGCATAATAAGTAGCATGATGATATGAGCATGGGCAGCATAATGATGCATGATGATATGAGCATGGGCAGCATAATGATGAATGAGATCATGAGCATGGGCAGCTTGATGATGAATAAGACCATGGAAGATGCAGCATGAAGATGAGAGCATCTCAGTCATCAAGGTTCAACACAAGTGACAATATAGCAAGGTGTCACGCGGTAATGTGCAGCAAATAGACGACATGCAACACTATGATAGGTGAATGAATCACCTTAGAGAATTAGTTGAAGCAATATGTCTTCAACTGATCTCATGACAATATCAAAAGTAAAAGTGATTGAATTCTATTGTAAATGTACTATCTATCTCACTTTCTCTACTGAACTTTGAAGAACATAAAAGAAGAATTGATCAAGGGTTTCCCCGCATTGTAGAGTTTGTCCCTGGCTAGCGACACATCTTGTGTCCTCTTGTCTTGGCTTGTCTTCTGCGATTTATATTTATGTTCTATCTGTAGTTTACTTTACGCTGATGTGATTGCTAATGTGGAAAAGAAATTGAAATAAATTGCTCTAGCATAGAACATACCTAAAATTAACAACTTTCCAGCAACCCAAAAGAAGAAAAAATACATCATCAAAGGCGCATCCAAAATCCAAAGAATGAAAAGAGAATAACTCCAAAGAAGAATGTAGATTTGAATCATGGATACTACAGCAAATACAAGCCAATATTCCATCAAAGACTCATCTCAAATCCAAAGAATGAAGTAAGAGTAATTCCAAGAAAGGAAATTGACTCAAATTGTGGCTATTACAACAGGTACAAAACTATCTTGCTTGGACATTGTTTTCATAGTAAAAACTTTGGTCATCAAGCCAGACATTGTATGGCTCGCAAGAGTGAAACACCAAAGCTAAAGGATTAAATAATCAAACCATATGGCCCCAAAAGGCAGGGACAAATGAAAACCTTCACTTCGTTTGATCCCTTGACCAAATTTGATCTGATTTTCTCATTATGCTACAATAATGGACACTTTGAACAAAACTCCCCACTCAAAAGAGAAAAAACAAGTAGTGAGAATCCCATCATGGATAAATGTGGTCTGGCTCTATATGCTCAAAATAATGAAAATCATTGGTTTGTGGATAGTGGGTGCTCTAGAAACATGACAGGGGACAAAAGGAAGTTTGTCTCATTGAGCAAAAAGGAAGGAAATGTGTCCTTTGGAAATGGATCTACCAAAATTGCGGGGAAAGGAATTGTTACTCTTATCAATGGAAAAGGAAAAGCTCAAGATGCTCTACTAGTAGACGGGCTCAAACACAACCTCCTGAGTGTCAACAAAATATGTGATCAAGGACATAATGTTTTCTTTAGCACCAAAGACTGTGAAATAAGGAACTCTTCCTCAGGGGAACTTGTGGCGAAAGGGGTTAGAACATCAAACAACATTTATATTCTGGACAAGATTCAAGAAAATAAATGCTACCTGAGTCAAACAAATGAAAGTTGGTTGTGGCACAAGTGACTTGGACATACAAGCTTCGAAAATCTAATCAATATTAGCAAGATTAAAGTTCTACGAGACATCCCAAGGCTATTCAAACCAAATCAAGGAGTATGTGGTCCATTTCAACATGGAAAGCAAACCAAAACAAGCCACAAGGACAAGGAGCTCTCTACATCAAAGCCCTTGGAGATCATCCATGTTGATTCATGTGGACCAACCAGAAATCAGGCATTCCAAGGAGAAAAGTACTTTGTTTTATTTGTTGATGACTATACTAGAATGATGTGGATATATTTTATAAAATATAAATCTAAAACATTTGAGTGTTTTAAGAATCTAAAAGCACTTGTAGAAAATGAAAAGGACTCAAAAATTAAGTGCCTCAGAACAGATAGAGGGGGAGAATTCACATCAAAAGAATTTAAAGAGTTCTGTAATATACATGGAATTAAAAGAGAATTCTTTGCTGCCATAACACTCCAACAAAATGGGGTAATTGAAAGAAGAAACTGAACAATTCAAGAAATGGCAAGAACAAAGTTATTAGCAGCAGACTTGCAGCCAAAATTCTGGAGAGAAGCAGTCAGGGTAGTTGTCTATACCTTGAATCGAACTCAATTAAGACCAAATTGTGAAAAAAATCCTTATGAATTATGGAAAGGAATACCTGCTTCAGTAAAATACTTCAAGATCTTTGGAAGCAAGTGCTTCATAAAAATCAATGATGGCTCACTAGGAAAGTTTGATTCTCGGATTGATGAAGGGATATTCCTTGGATACTCTACACGGAGCAAAGCCTACAAGTGTTACAATTTTTTACTAAGGAAAATAGTAGAAAACATTGATGTAAAGATCGATGAAGACCTTCCAAAAAAAGAAATTGAAGAACATGAAGATGATCCTCTCATTGAAGAAGAAGAACCTGAAGAAGAAGAAATAGATCAGGAAGAAGAAGAAGAGGAAAAAGAACCACCTCATACCCCTTCAAAGATGAAGTTTCTCCAAAAATATCATCCAGAAGAACAGATTATTGGCAATAGAGATGAAGGGATGCAAACCCGAAGAAGGATGATAATTACACTAAAGAGAAACGTTATTGCTCTTCTATCCATGATAGAACCAGAAACATTTGCACAAGAAATGATCCTCATTGGGTAAAAGCCATAGAAGAAGAAATGTCCCAAATTGAGAAGAACGAGACCTGAAAGTTGATACCTTGTCCAAAGGACAAAAACATAATAGGAACCAAGTGGGTATTCAAAAATAAAATGAATGAAGATGGACAAGTTATCAGAAACAAGGCAAGGCTTGTCTGCAAAGGCTATTCACAAATTGAAGGAATTGATTTTGAAGAGACATTTGCATGAGTAGCTTGTATGGAAGCTGTCAAGATGTTCTTGGCATTTGCTTGCTCAAGAGGATTCAAAATCTATCAAATGAACGTAAAATCAGCATTTCTAAATGGGGAACTCAAGGAAGAAGTCTACATGGAGCAACCAGAAGGGTTTAATCTAACAGAAGGAAAAGACTTAGTCTGTAAGCTGAAAAAGGCATTATATGAGTTGAAACAAGCTCCCAGAGCTTGGTATGCAAGATTGGATCACTATCTACAACAACAAAGCTTCAAGAAGGGAGTGGAAGGAAGTAATCTCTACATAAAGACAGATGAAGGTAAGTTACTAGTCACACTTGTTTATGTTGATGATCTGATTTTTGCTAGCAATAATGATGAAATGAGCCATGAATTTCCTCAAAACATGTCAAGAGAATTTGAGATGTCAATGATAGGAGAGTTATCTCACTTCCTTGGACTACAAGTATCTCAAACAAGAGAAAGATTGTTTATATCTCAAGCCAAATATCTTAAAGACATGCTTAAAAGATATGGAATGGAAGAATGTGCATCCATGAGCACACCTATGACCACAAATTACAAATTGAGTAAAAATGATGACTCCCCTCCAGCAAATGCAACTCATTACAGGTCAATAATTGGAGCCTTTTTGTACTTAACTGCTACAAGACCTGACATAATGCAGGCAGTAGGAATGGTGGGAAGATTTCAATCTACTCCTAAACAATCCCATTTGTTAGCTGTAAAAAGAAATCTCAGATATCTGAAAACAACTCCTAATTTCAGTGTTTGGTACCCTAAGAGCTCAACACTGACTGTAACTGCATACACTGACCCTGATTGGGCTGGAAGTGTAGATGATCAGAAAAGTACTAGCGGAAATGCATTCTTCCTCAACAAGTTAGGGAGTAGAGAACTACATCAAAAGAGTTTATAACAGGTTTGGGTTGGACCCCACGGGGTTAGAGCCTCAGAACTGAAAGGATTGGAATCCTCAGGAGTTGGTGCTCCTAAGTGCAGAACTATTGCCTTGGAAAAACAGAGTTGGTGCTTTGGAGCTTGGAGCCTCACAAAAGTCCAAGTTGGTGCTTAGCAACTGATTGCAACCAGTTATATATTGTATTTATTTCATTGCATTGTTTGTGTTAATAAAAGCATTTATTTCAACTATCTATTTCTATGTTCCACATATATATATAATATATATATATATATATATATATATATATATATATAATTATATATATATATATATATATATATATTATATATTATATATATATATATATATATTGGTGATAAAAAGAACAATTAAAAAGGAATACTAATTCACTCCCCCCACCCCCTCAGTGTTTCCAACATCTCAGTCCCTTAAACTAAGGTTCGATCTGTAACATTTCAATCCTAAGATTTTTGAGATTTGTGGACTTGCAATCAACATCTAAAATTTTCAGTCCCGAGATTGTTTTAGAGGAAAAATACCTTCGTATCTTCTCACCTTATATGATTGGGATTACTCCAAGGCTTTTTTCAAGGTTTCATTAGATAGTTTTTAATTCAATCCTCCTAAGATTCATTCTTGAAGTCTGAGGTATTCCTCACACTGAGACCTAATATAAATGGAGACCTTCTCAAGATAAGCTTTATGAGGTAATTTTGGACCTTCTATCACTTTAAAGTTTATAATAATACTAGTCTACTCTGTTTTGAAGCAAAAACATCCGTTGGCTTCGGGATCTTCTAAAACTTGCAACCTCCTAAACGAGATAAACTGATCAAAATGTGACTTGAGATATAGGGCTTCGTCCTACTAGCATTTGACTTGTTTAAAAGTCTGCCTAGATTATTTGATACATCAATCATGAGGCATGTCTGATATTTTCAAACTTGAGATTTTCAGATTTTGGTGTCTTCAAATTTCAATATTAGGGCTTCCTTTTTCCTCAAGTTCAGTGTTGCTCTTATACCTAGCTCTGACAGCATGTTAGAAATATTTTCACTTTGTCTTTTTTTAATATGCTTTTCTTTTCTTTTTTAATATGTTTTATTTTTGTAAATTAGACCTTATTAGGGGGTCATGGTCATGTCGAAATAACGCAAACATTTCAACTAGCAATTTAACATTTAGAAATGCATTAACAAGACACCTGCCAAATATTCCCAAAATCATACAGAGGTTTTTATTGTTCCCTGAACAAAATTGAGATCGAGATCAATGGGCGAAAAAAAAGTTTTTATGGTGGGCTTTTCTGGTGTAATTTCTCTAAAATCCAGCAGGAATTTATTGAAATCACAAGCTTGATGGGTAATCCTGTACAATTGAAGTGCCATAGGGGTTTTCCAAGGCACTGAATCCATATATACAGTGAAAAACTAGTTTAAATAACACAAATCAAGATTTCACCTGAAAATTTTCCACCTGATTCTGGCACCCCCCAAAACTCTGATCCATATATACAGTTAAAAAACTAGTTTAATTAACACAAATCAAGATTTCACCTCAAAATTTTCCACTAGATTCCGGTTCGAAAAATTGCACTAAAGACGAACTCCAAAAAATATATATATATACCGGCATTCGATCACGTGTCCTGCTTAACGAATCATGCCTGTTTTTTAAGTTGAAAAAAGAGAAGTTTGACTTTTTCATGGCATGACGAGATGCAGGTAGGGGTTAAATTTGACGAGTGACCCTACCTGTCAAGGAATTTTTTTATGACGTTTTTATTTTTACACTGCCCATCATATGACTTTTAAAATTTATTTGCACAAGTTTTATCTAATTTCAAATTGTACAATAAAAAAACAATAGTTGTGAAATAATTTTCAAACCAAAAACATAACGTGCATGATTTCTCGGTTGGATACAACGACCCTTTTGGTGGCTCCCCCAACAACCGACTTTGCAGACAAGAATTTGTGTTCAACCTCATTTCGGAAAAAACCCAACAGTCTAATGCTATTACTGCACAAACCGCTGTTGAAAGTCCAGTCCAATTTTTTACAACAAATACAGAACAAAGCTCAGTTTTTTACATAACCCACTACCTAGAATTCAGTTGGTTTAATATCCCATTAAAGACAAATGGATTCAATGCATCAAGCTCTACTGAAATTTCAAACATATAAAAGTCCAGTCCAATTTTTTCCAACAAATACAAAACAAAGCTCAATTTTTTACATAACCCACTAGTAAAAGTAACACAATATCATTCATTCATATCATCGTACTGAACAGAGAGGTAGGCTACCTTATATGGATGCCAATTTCGCTAATTAAATGATATAAATTTAGGAAAAAATGCGTTTAATATAGACTGTTTCTTTAACGGACGGTTACATTAACTAGGGTTTGAAGCGACAAGATCCGAAAACCCATTAAACCCTAATCAGGGTTGTAGTTTACTCTCTTCTCTAAAGACACCCGATACACACAACTCTGGCTATTCGGTGGAGTTCGCACAGAGATCGGAGCTTTCAACGTGAGCAATCGAGTCTCATAATATGTTTTCCTCTATTTTCTGTAGTAGGGGTTCAGGTTTTTGGCAATATTTTGTTTAGAGGCACTTGTGGAGGTCAGAAACCGATTAAGTTCTCAACTAGGTTCTATCGAATGTAAGTTTTATAGCCTATATCAATTTCTGGATGTTTTATCGATATGCTGACTATTCCTTGCGGTTTTATGATATTGTCCTTAGTTTGTAATTTTTTCTTCTTAGTTTATGTCTTCCACTAATTCACATTTGAATTCCTAATTTGTTTACTCAATATTATGTAAAATTTGGCACCACACAATTATATCATCCATTCATGAATCACTTCAAGAAATTACAAGAAATTACCAGCTATAACAGTGTAGTTTTTATTTGTACAGAGAGAGAGGGAGGGATTTCAAAAACCTGGCAACGCAAAATTTAAGTTGGGCACTGCTCTTCCGCCACGGCGATGTATATAAATGATGACAGCAGATGCTAAAAACTCAACAGAAATTGCACCAGACACACGACGAGAATGCGAACGCTGTAGCCTGTTGGGGTTGATGTTGGTTTTAACTGTGTGTAGTGTCTCTGGCACAAAATTCTTTGTATAGTTGACAACTAGGGGCCTCGGGCATAATGAAAATCCAACTGAGAGCCGGGACAGTTACAATCACTGCTGAATGCAATTCTGTCCAAAAGCTATTGAAAATTAGGGTTAGAATTTATTCTGATGGAAGCGTCACTGCATAAAATAGATAGAAATAACAAGCCAACTTCATCACAGAAAGGCTTGTCAGAACAAATCAATATAAACCCAGTAATATTATTCTTTCAAACCAGGCTCTGTACGTCGTTAAACTCGAGTGCTAATACCCGTGAACTTGAATTCAAGTCAAATGTTCTTTAATAAACAAACTAGCCTGAAGATTATTTGTACAGATATCTGAAATTAGAGAACAATATAAATGGAAACAATGTACAGTGCGATTTTTACCTCTATAGTGTAGTTGAAAGCCCAACTTAAAATATTACCAAGTGGGACTCTTCATTATCAGCGGCAACTGAGCACGCTTACTCGAAGTTTTCTGTTTAAATGCCATATTAATATGAAGAAAACCTGGGAAATTCCGAAAATATTTCTTAAGCGTTGGAACTTGGAAACCCATTTTGTAAAAAGATCTCTGGGAAATTCCCAAAATATTTTGTAAGCATGGGAAATCCATTTTGTAGAAATATTTGAAAAATATTTATTCATAGGTTATCCCTCTTGGTAGTACCGCGCAATCCCGATGACATGACAAGGAAATTTAATGCCAGGAAAGCTGTAGCACAGTCGTTTTTATTTTCTGCCAAAAACCATCACCATCAGTGACATCTCTTTTATTATATGACGGATTGTTTGGTTCCGTAATTCCAGCGCAACCAAGTTTTAAAGAAATTCTCCATTGTTTCTTTCACCTAATGAATTCCTACACAACAAAATCAACTAGAATGAAAAGATATCTACTCGGACTCCGATACAATAAGTAAACACGTACGAATAAGTTATCTCAAACTGTTGTTTCTTCACTCTTATTTCAATTGGAAAAACAGACAATAATAGCATACAGCAATTGTTTTTTATTTTCATTTTCACAGTAACGCTTAATAGATAAAACACCAAAGAAGAAAATTTGCTGAGAAGAAGAATTGAAACATAAATGAGAGCCACCAAATATTTAAAAGAGGGTTTTCTTAGTTGCTTCCTAAACTGTGTTTTTGTGTAAAGAATCCACCACAAAAATTCTCTTAATATTACTGTGAAAATTCTCAATAAGAATTGGAGCATGAACGAAAGCCACCAAATATTTAAAGGGGTTTCATCCCACTACGTCCTCAACTCCTCTTTCCATTGGGAATCGATCACAAAAGATATCTACTCGGAGGCTTTAAAGGATATCTACTCAGGTGTCGGAGCCTGTGGTAAACCCGATTGTGAATTGAATGCTAATTGAATGCAAAATGTTGGCCTGAGGATTTAGTACGCATGTGGATGATCATATTTTTGTGAATTCAAGGGAGTGACGACTGCAAGTTGCCCCGGCCGGAGTTGGACTTTGGAGCTTTGGAGATTATAAATTGATAATTTTACATTGTTCACACCATATTAAATATATATAAAATAAAAATTCTATTTTATTTTTTTTAACTTTTAATTTTTTAACATGCCCGTCAATATGACGTTTTTGAAAATGAATGGCAAAATGAATGGCAAGTTGAGCATGAGGTAGAGGTTTTAGATTAAAACGTATTTTACGGATAAAAATGCAAAATACGGGCATGGGCGTCAAATTTAACCCGTGCATGCATGTCATAGTACAGTATGCAAGTCAAGAATCGGGTAAATTTCATTGAAAATAAATAATATACACGCCATGGTGGAGTCAGCGTGCTGCAAAGCCCTACTTTGATTTCTAAGCTACCTGTTAACAATAAACAATAATAGCATAACAACCTGTGAGTGTTTTATTAGGTAGGTCACGGGTTCGATCCCCACCCGCCGAAGTCAGACGCTAGATTTGTTCATCTCAATGTCTCTCTGCGTGGGGCCGACATCGGTGGCTGCGGCTGTGGGGGACTGGTTCCTCCGCTTACCGGCGACGGTTCCATAGGCGTACTTGACCCAATCCCAGAGATGTAGAACGATGAAGGTCCCGATTCCGCCGATCAAACCATAGGCGATTGAGTAGGTGGTGGGCATGACAATGAGAGTAACGAAGGCCGGAATGGCTTCCCGCATGTTCTCCCAGTCGATTTGCCACACGGACTTCATCATCAGCATGCCGACTAGAATCAGCGGCAGCCCGACGGCCCACAGCGGGATGGAGGCCAAAAGCGGCGTGAAGAAGAAGGCAAGAAAGAAATAGCAGGAGACTGTTAGAGCTGTGAGTCATGTGCAGCCTCCTTCGCGGATTCCCGTGGATGACTCGATGAATGCGGTAACCGTCGAAGTGCCGAGCAGAGAACCGCTAATGATGGCAAAGGCGTCGCTCATGAAGGCAAAGTATTGACTTTCGAAATCTCCCTTTTCATCAACGAAACCTGCGAATTTGGCCATGGAGTAAAGCGTCCCGGTGGTCTCCAACAGATCTACGTAGAGAAACGTGATGAGAGCAACCCAGAGCTGCCCGCTGTGGAAATCCGTGAAGCTCAGGGCCCCGGCTGTGCCGGTAATCTTGTGCACATCTATGACTTTCTTGAAATAATCATAGGACTCGTTCCCTGTTGTGGTGTCATCAAAGTTAGTGACCTGAGTGTGGCGAAACCATGAGATGGCGGTCACGAACACGATTCCGTAGATCATAGTGCCCTTCACATTGTGCACGAGGCAGTAAGCAATGATAACGAAGCCGACGATTCCGAGCCAGAAAGTGGGGCTCTCCATTCGTCCCTTGAGGCAAAAGATGTCGCCTAAGACGGTGCCTCCGGCCAGAAGCTCCGTTGTCCCGTTGAGAAACGTCTGCACCAGCGCTAGCCCGACCATGTATTTTTTCGGGCAACCGCCCAACGTTACCAGAGTCGATGAGCTGTACTAGACGAACCCGATGCCCTCGCTGGACTGCAGCCCGATGAAGGCGAGAAACAGACCGATCCCTGCGGACGACGAGATTCGAACCGGCTTCGGTACCACCTTGGCGAGCTTCGTCCTGAAACCGAGAGCCGCAATGAGTAGAAACAAAATCCCCTCGATAAAAACAGCCGCTAGGGCGCTTTCATACGAGATCGACCCGGAGCCATGGTAACCCACAACTGTATAAGCAAAATATGCGTTTGGCCCCATGCCGGGCGCCAGTGCCAAGCGAAAATTCGCAAACACCCCCATGATAAAACACCCGATGAGCGACGACGCCACCGTGGCCACAATCAGGTCCTTCTTCGTTCTGTCCAGGCACTTAGTGTAACCAGGGTTCACCGGCGGAAACTTGCACTCAACCCCAGGGCTCACCAAGCCCAACACCGTCCCGTTAGCACTGCGCCCCTGGCACAAGCTCGCGGCAATGGACGAGTCGCTGCAGGTGGGTGTGCAATCGGCCACCGTGCAGTGGCCGTCCGAGTCAGTGAGAATGCTGGCGTTGACGGCTAGAATGCAAGCCATTGTCAGAAACGTTGCCGTTCCCGCCCTGAGCTCTCTTGTGAAGCACGAATTACGGGCGTCCAGCTTGAAGTATCGACCAACCGCGCTCTTGCCCACAAAAGTGTTCAGTTTGTCGATCCGCGACTGGAATCCCCGCCCCGCCCATCTTTTGTCATCGCAATTGCAAAGTAGCAGCAGACCGCTTGCCAGTTTCTGGCTTGGTTGGCTTCTGTTCGTCGGTTTCTCACCGAAAGTATTAAGAATCCGCGCACTTCAATAGCTCGCCTCCCTATTTATAGAATAGGGTATCTTATCAGGCTTTCAATCTTCAACCCCACTGGTTGATTCCTTCATTAATGACATGGGTTCTCACAGAATCTATGGTGTACCATGTGTGTGTGAATTGGAAAAAAAAAATGGTGGGATTGTGAGGTCAAACTATTGACATTGTTGTGGTTTTGGAAAACAAAAGGATTTTCACTAGTGTAGGCAGCCGGTCGGCTTCCATCTGAGCGTTCCACTTCCGGAAACTCTTATTTCCACTTTTATTGCAAAGTTAATGCACCTTGATAGATATAACGAGAGTGGTGAAAAAAATGGGAAGAGTTATGTCCGACTATCGCCCCAATATATCAGGACGCATTAACTTTACAATATCAGGACGCATTAACTTTACAATAGAGGAAGAAATAAGAGTTTCCCTTCCACTTCCACCCAAACTTAATCTATGACTGTCACCCCCAACTTCGCATGTGATGAGGACGGTCCTGCCACTTGGCACAGCACAACTAGGTCAATTTGTGCCAACCCCATTTCAGTTGACTGGCGTTATTAACCATTTGTCACTATTTTGCATGCGTTGTTCCTGGGCTTAAGTCCTCTTTGTTTGGGCAGTCTGTTTTCAACTTTGGGTATCTTGTGCGGTTTTAGTTCTATTTAGTAGTTTAAAATTTAATTTAATTTTTATTGAGAAGTTTAAATTTTAATTTTATGGTTTATTATAAGGATATAATTAATATGAAAGTAAGTTTTATTGTTAATTTAGATATTTGAAATTTTGGTGTTTGAAATAGATTTGCAAATAGTTATATTCGTGTTTAAATTTTTGAAAGTGTTACGTATACACGTGACATTCATAGTGTAGGATGATACAAGCAATATGAAAGTAAGGCTCATCACCAACTCCGCCTTCTAAAGTTTTGGTGTTTGCAATAGATTTGCAAGTAGTCTACCGGTAGAGAAATGTCACGGCAAAGCAATAAATTTAAGAAGCCTTAGCTAGTTTAGCTAGCCAATGGAACAAAAAGGAGTCTCTGCGAAAACAGTGCCCTATAATAGTTTCAAGACAACCTATCCATGTTGATTTGAACATCCTCCCTTTGGTTTCATACAATGTATTAATAGGGATGGACTGGTTGGAAGGTCGTTGGTCCCTAGTTGATTGTAAAGAAAAATTTGTAAGCTATCTCAGGCAGAGAAAAGAAATTCAAGGAATCAAGAAAAAACATTAAATTACCTCCTATTACAGCAAACCAGCTCAGAAGATGCATTAGAATGCGCTACTAGATTTATGTTGTCCAAGTAGGATACACCAATGACATAAACAAGATGACTTCTTTGGAGACTATTCCTATAATTCAGGGTTTCGTGGATGTGTTCCCTGAATCCATCCCTCGATTGCCACATAGGGGTGATATTGATTTTACCATTGAATTAATGCCTAGAGTAGCTCTTGTTTAGAAAGCTCCTTACCTCATGAACATTCCGGAGTTAACAATACTCAAAATGCAGCTTCAGGAATTTTTGAATAAATGATACATTCGCCGTATTGTGTCTCCTTGAGAGCCCTGTGCTGTTTGTGAGAAAGAAAAACAGAATCTTAAAACTATGCATTGATTTAATTCAGCTAAATAAGATGACCATCAAAAATAAATACGCTTTACCCTTTGTGACAAAAAAAACGAAACCTAAAACTATGGATTCATTATGGTCAGCGAAAAAAACTGACTATAAAAAATAAGTACCCTTTACCTCGAATGTACCATAAAAAATAAATAACCTTTACGGCGAATTGAGGATTTGTAGCGTATTTTCAAAAATTAATTTAAGATACAATGACATTAATTAATTTAAGATCCAGTAACATTTATTTAAAATCAGGTTACCGCCATATCAACGTATTTTCAAAAATTAATTTAAGATACAAGGACATTAATTAATTTAAGTTGACATTAATAAAGAATAAAGAATGAAGACATTGCAAAACAACAAAATCAAGTTACCGCCATATCAGAATAATGAATGAAGTCAACGTATTTTCAAAAATTAATTTAAGATACAAGGACATTAATTAATTTAAGTTGACATTAATAAAGAATAAAGAATGAAGACATTGCAAAACAACTTTCCAAACTAGTTACGGCTGGTACTGCTTTTCGGCCTTACCAGCGACTTTCATGACCCTGATGCACGATATTTTGCAGCTATTTCCGGATAGATTTGTAGTGAGGGAATTTTTGGCCGGAATCCACTAATTTTTATTTTCAACCAATTTAACTGGAGCACTCTTTAAATAGTTTTTTCATGATGTTAAGCACGCAAAATTTTGAACATTACAGACTTAATTTGTATTTTCATAAAAATTTTGTAAGGAGTTTTTTTGTTTCTTTATAATATATATATATATATATATATATTATATATTTTTTTATTATTTTATTTTTTAAATTTGGCATGTTGAATAAGCTATTGAACAGCCCTTTACATTTAGAATATTTTTCTCTTTCTAATATATTTAATTAGTAATTAAGTTTTAATAACAGGGAATAATAATATATAATATGTTTATAATAATAATAATATTGTAAATATTTTTATTAAGAAAGTATATAGAAGTATTATTAAGGTGAGTATGGAAAGTATTTTGAAAAGTTAAAGTATTTGGCATATCTTGTTTAGAATGTTAAGAAAAGTATTTGTATTTATATTTATGATAAAAATATAATTTAGAATTTTTTTAATTTCTAATCAAGAATATTATTAATCTATATGATTTTATATTGGTTAATCTATATGATTTTGTATTTAGTTAGTGGAAAACTTATTAAACCAAAATGTTAAGAAAAGTATTATATTTTAATATTAGGAAAAAATTAAATTAGAATTTTTTTAATTTCTAATCAAGAATATATAATCTATATGATTTATATTTGTTAGTGAAATAATATATTAAAACCATATAAATTTTAATGAAAATTTTTATTTATAATTTATTTCAAATTTTATTTGAGAATGTTACTATTTAATTAAAAAATATTTATAATTACTTTTATTGAGTTTTGCTTGATAATAATTTTATAAAACCATTCTCATTATTCCAGAAGTCATTCACATGTTGTGAATTGTGGATTTAAGAGTAAACCTTGTGAATTCAACACTTCGCTTTTTGAAATTTCTCCGTTACCTTTTCGACTTTGAAATTATGCTTTTTATATTTCAAGAGCAACGGACTATTTGGTCTGTCTTTCTAACTTTGAAATTATTTCTTTTTTACTTAAAAACCAAATTAACGGTTCATTTTCGAATTTAACTTTTAACTTTTCTTTAACTCTCTATTTTTTTGGTTCGCCCTTTTTAAAATTTAAATGTTAACCTTTATATTCTGCTTTCTAAATACAGTTGTTATCTTTTTGGATTATTGGAGGGAAGGGATTTTGCATTTATAAGAGCAGGCATAATTATTCGAGCGATGGGATTTTTTTGAAGCGGTTTCTTCTTTGTTCAAGGCGGATAACAGATCTGCATTCCGTTGCAGTCGCAGTCGCAGTCGTGAAGATTTCTTGAAGTATGGAAAGCATGGCCACGCCCAATTGATTCAGGGCGAGAAATAAATGGTAGCACAGTTAGCATGGAACGACCTAAAGTCTTGTTTATAACTATTTTTCGGCAATTATGGGTAGAATTTATTGATACTTTTATGTCTGAGCATTTTCTCATCAACATTCCTCTCTCCTCACCCATCGCTAGCCAATTAGATTTTCTTCTGATATATAAACACAAATAAGGGTTACAATTTTGATAAACCCTTGCATTCAGTATAATGGTGAAACAGAGCGCACCAATAGATTAGATATACATCTTAACAACGAAGGTATTGAATGCACCAATATATTAGAAATACATCTTAACAACAAAGGTAATGAATACAATGACCATCTGTCATACTGGCATACGTAAAGAGTCTTGGTTTTTTTGTTGACCTTGTTTGGTCCAATGAGAATATGCGAGATTATAATGTTATTATTATTATAGAACATGCGTGGTGGTGTTACATTGTACTTACGTCTATGACCAGTGGAGAATTTTGGAAGTTTCCTTTTGTGTATCTTAAGAAGTTTACAGAATTCATGTTTATTTTAGTTTTTAAATATTTTATATATTTTATATATTGATTTTATATAGTTTTTGATATTAAGAATAGATATTGAGTTGTTGGCTTCTTCGTAACAAAATTTGAATTGTTTTTTATATGATTTTATTTTTTTATTAAGATTATTTCTTAGATTACTATGTATATATTGATATATGTATTATTATTATTGATATATGTATTATTATTGTGAAGAAATGTGAAAAATTTTAAGTATTATAAATAAAGAGAATAAAATGATATGCAATTTTTCTTTTCTTTTAATCATTTTCTTATGAGGAGGAGAGAAGGGGGGAGGAAGCGACGAAGAGGGAACATGTTAGGCATGTGGAGGAGTAAGACGAGAGGGAGGATGAGGAGAAGGGGATAGGATGAGGTGGAGGAGGAGTAAAAAGGCGAAGGTTGAGAAGGGAGGAAAGAGGAGGAAGAGGAGGTGGTTGAGGGGAGGAGGTGGTGGATGAGGGTAGGAAGGCAACAAAGAGGGAGCATGGCAAGCATGTGGAGGAGTAAGAGGAGAAGGAGGAGGAGAAAAAGGGGAGAGGATGGGGTGGAAAAGGAGGTGGAGGAGGAGGAAAGAGGCAGAGGTTGGGAAGGGAGGAAGGCGACGAAGAGGGAGCATGGTAGGCATGTGGAGGAGTAAGAGGAGGAGGAGGAGGAAAAGGGGAGAGGATGAGGCGGAAAAGGAGTTGGAGGAGGAAAGAGGCAGAGGTTGAGAAGGGCAAAAGTCATGTGAAGGGTAGGTCATTGAGGGGAGGCAGAGATGGAGGAGGAGGTGATGGGGAGAGGTAAGAAGACATGAGAAGAGAAGGGGAGGGAGGAGGAAGAAGCAGAGGAGATGGTGGAGGAAAAGGAGAAGTGGGGGAAGGAGAGGAGGGAGGAGGAGGAGGTGGGGGTGGAGGACAAGGATCCAGAGGAGGATGTTGGGGAGGGTGAGAAGAGGGGATGAGGAGGAGGAGGAGGAGGTAGGGAGGTTTTTTAGTGAGTGAAGGGAGGTGGGGGGAGGAGAAATAGGAGGAGGAGGAGGGAAAGGGAGAGGTTGGGGAAGTGAAGGAGGCAAAAGGGTGATTCCAAGGGGAGGAACAAGAGGATAAAGGGGGAAGTGAGGTGCAGCGGAATTATGAGGCAGGGAGGGAAAGGGACAAGGAGGAGTGTGAGGACATGGAGATGAATGTTGAGGAGGAAGAGGAGGAAGGTGGAAGGGAGATAGGAGAGTTTTGGATAGCAGAGAGGAAAGGAGGAGGAGGAAGAGGGGTACGAGGGTGGGAAAAGGAGGAAGAAGTGAACGAGAGACAGAAGGGAGGAGGGATGAGTGGGGAAAACTAGCAAGAAGAGGAGGAGGGGGGATTGAGGACAAGGAGGAACATGAAGGGGAGAGGGAAGTGGGGGTGGCAAGGGGGGAAAGGGAGGAGAAAAAGAGGATTACGGTGGAGGGGAAGAACGAGGAGGTAGAGGGAAGAGGAGGTTGTGGGGTTTGGCAGGGGGGTGGGGAGGCAGGAGGAGGTGGAGGAAAAAGTGGAGGCAGAGGGAGTGGGGGTGAGGAGGAGTTGGAGGCAAAAGTGGAGGAGGCAAAGGAGGGGGGAGCAGTTGTAGGAGGAGAAAAAGGAGGAGAAGGTGATGGGGAGAGGTAAGAAGAAGTGGGAAGAGAAGGGGAGGGAGGAGGAAGAGGAAGAGGAGATGGTGGAGGAAAAGGAGCAGTGGGGGAAAGAGAGGAGGGAGGAGGAGGTGGTGGGGATGGAGCACAAGGAGCAAGAGGAGGATGTTGGGTAGGGGGAGAGGAGGGGATGAGGAGGAGGAGGAGGTGGTGCGGGTGGAGGAGAAGGAAGGTGGAAAGGAAATAAGAGAGGTGGGGTTACCGAAGAGGAATGGAGGAGGAGGAAGAGGTGTAGGAGGCATGGAAAATGAGGAGGAAGTGAAGGAGAGATAGAAGGGAGGAGGGTCAAGTTGGGAAGACTATCAAGAAGAGGAGGAGGGGGTATTGATGACAATGAAGAAGATGAAGGGGAGGGGGATGTTGAGGTGGGAGGAGGAGGTGGAGGAAAAATAGGAGGCAGAGGGAGTGGGAAGCAAGGAGGAGTTGGAGGAAAAGTTGGAGGAGGCAAAGGTGGGGGGAATAGTTGTAGGAGCAAAAGGAGGAGGTGATGGGGAGAGGTAAGAAGATGTGGGAAGAGAAGGGGAGGGAGGAGGAAGAGGCGGAGGAGATGGTGGAGGAAAAGGAGCAATGGGCGAAGGAGGGGAGAGAGGAGGAGGTGGTGGGGTGGACGATAAGGAGCAAGAGGAGGATGTTGGGTAGGGGGAGAGGAGGGGATGAGGAGGACGAGGTGGAGGGAGGAGGAGGTGGTGGGGGTGCAGGAGAAGGAGCAAGAGGAGGATGCTGGGGAGGGGGAGAGGAGGGGATGAGGAGGAGGAGGTGGTAGGGAGGTGGGTTAGCAAGTGAGGGGAGGTGGGCGAAGGAGAAATAAGAGGAGGAGGGAAAGGTAGAGGTTGGGGAAGCGGAGGAGGTAAAAGGGTGAGGCCAGGGGGAGGGTAAAGAGGATAAACGGGGAGGTGAGGTGAGGTAAGGTGGAGCTATGAGGAAGGGAAGGGAAAGGGACAAGGAGGAGGGTCAAGACATGGATATGAAATTTTAGGTGGAGGATGAGAATGAGGAGGAAGAGTTGGTGGGTGGAAGAGGAAGGGAGTGCATGAGAAGGATAAGGAAGGTGGAAGGGAGATAAGAGAGGCGAGGATAGTGAAGAGTAAAGAGGGAGGAGGAAGAGGGGTAGCAGGGATGGAAAATGAGGAGGAAGTGAAGGAGAGACAAAAGGGAGGAGGGTCAAGTGGGGAAGACTAGCAAGAAGAGGAGGAGGGGGTACTGATGAAAAGGAGGAAGATGAGGTTGAGGGGAAGGTTGGGATGGGAGAGGGAAAGAGCAAGGGAAGGAAGTGAGGAGAAAAATTGGATGTGGGTGGTTGGGGAAGGAAGAGGAGGCTAGGGGGGGTGGAGGAGACACAGGAGGGGGAGTGGGGGCAGTTGTAGAAGGAGCAAAAGGAGGAGGAGACAGCTGGGGGGAGAGCATCGAGAGGAAGAGGAGGATATGGAAGGTGAGGTGGGGGAGGTGGTGTGTAGATATCAAGATGGGGAGGACGAGGATGGGGGCAGAGGGGCAGGGAGAGAAGGTGTAGGAGGAAGCACCTGTGAAGGTGGAGGAGTTGGAGGAAAATGTGGAGGAGGAGGATGAGGAGTAGGATGAGGCATAGGAAGGATTGGAGTGAAGGAGGAGCGAGAAGGAAATATTTGAACAAATTTATATCATAAAAATTCACATTATAAATGCAATCTAAATCATTGAAATGAAAATTTTCATGTATTTCAAAAGCCTATTTAGACATTGAGGTAGTGAGGGAATTTCCCCAAATGCACCTACAATTGTACTGTGAAATACACATATAAGTACCATGTGCTTAATATATTAAAAACTTCCACAACAACATTTGTAAACTTCTCTTTAAGACAAAAATGGGAAAAGACAGTTGCTTGGAAAATGTTAAGATAACTCAAATTAACAAAAATTCGTTGCTTACCTCGAGTTTGATACCTTGGGAAAATGATATTAACATTAGCATCTCCAACTCCTTTGACATCATTGTATCTTACCAATTGTGCTACCATACTACATCAAATGTTCATTTGATCGTACTTTTAAAATAATTGAGAATGATCATCATTGCTTTTATCCACAACTCACAAGAATTAGAGTCCTTGTGATGTCATAACATCTACATGGTGGGATATGGCTTTTTATAGGGAAATGATTCAAAGAATGCCAACAAGGCAAGAAAATATACATCTTCTATCCAATCACAAAGACAATTTGCTGCAATTTTGTCGTCTGTTTTTTCTTTTCCTGAGTAATAATAAAAGTCAATAGGTAATTCCAAAAATTCAAAGGGTTCACTTTTGATTTAAATAAATAAGTACAAAATCCAAATGTGAATTCAAAAAATAAAATAGTTGCCTAGATAGGAAAAAGATAGTAACATAACTCTCAAATTCAAAATGTTAATTCCATTCCATGACTTGTCCCGAGCTTTTTTCCGATCTACACAATGAAAAGAAATTGAAAAATAAATGTAGGAAACCTATGAATAACATACAATGTGCTTGGTAGCTATTTAATATTACTAACATCATATTGGAAATTAAAAATCAGATTTATGATTAACAAATAAAAGAGTAAACTTTTTCCTATTAAAAAGAAAATAAAAATCTCTTACAAAATATGACATTTTATAAAACGATTATCTAACTATTATGATTACATTTCAAAATAATTTAGTTTATATATTTATTTACTTGTCCCTTAGAAAAACTAAAACTTTATTAGATTCTATTTGGTCATTTAATAAAAGTTGATGATAAAAATTTATCTTTATGAAATTACTTATTGTAAAATAATTTAATTACCAAGTGGAGATTGTGGGATTATGCTATGAAACCTAGATATAGGAGAATTATTTGTGTGGAACAAATATGTTGTAGAGTGAACTTTTGCATGTTGTGAGCCATATCAAAACTAAGGCCAATTATCATCTTACAACAAAACAATCTTAGTTCTATTGTGATATATTTCTTTGAAATGGTTAAATCACACAGAAACATGCATGCAGGTAATTCTTTTCAAATTAATGAAAAATTCCATGTTTTTGTTTTATCTTCTACACATTCATGTCTATTGTCCTTTGTGGTTTTCTTTTCCTTACAGAGATATATTTACACAGTTTCTTCTCTCTTTATTTCTATATATAAGTGGATTCTGAGTGGATGTCTAGTTTGAATAAGTTTGCAGGGTAGGTGTTGCATGTGTTGAAATACTTCTAGTTAGGCTTGAAGGGGATCATAATGACTGCAAAAAAGATGAATATTTTAGATACACAATATAAGCGAGTAAACAACTTATTCAAGTTTATTAGGTGGAGTGTAGGGAGAAAAGGAAAAAAAAACCCATATAGTACTTAAATGGAAACAATGGTCAGTTGAAAAGCATATTTGAGCTTATGTTATTATCAAAGAATAATCCAAAATTAATGCATAAATGATATTGTTTGGTTGGAATGCACATGTGAAGGGGTTAAATAAATATCTAGTAAAAAGGATTTAATAAGGTGTGAATTCAAAATTTGGATGTCATCGAAGATACCTCTAACCAATGAATGGCCACATGGAATTCTCTAAGGGAGAAATATCTCCAATAAAATGAATTTGTAAGTGTAGATATTTCTCAAAAATAATATAGTTCCAATACGACACTGCAAGAGCTTTGAGTGAGGAATAAATTTTCAAAATAAGGACTTATGGATCTGTGAAGAAGATTTCTTGGTGAGCACTCATGTGCTATTATAATGAAGATAATGATGTAGTGGAGAAAGGATAGGACATTGTAGAAGAAATGATGGTGTATATAGAGAAGTGCAAGAGCTTCTTTAGAGAATCTCCAACTTGGAAGAAAAATGAAGGATTTACCTTATGATAGGTGGGATAACCGAGAAGAAAGGTAAGATTAAGGAATATAAAGATGCTAATATATTTATATTAAGAACTAGTTATCCTCAAAATAATAGGAGGAAAAGGATGAGAATGAAATAATTTGAAACAATTATGTATCAATTTATACACATACAAAGAAGAAACTGGTGAGCCATACATATGTTTGGTAGGGTACTAAATTATCTTATTTAATGCTTGAAGTAGTCATGTATAACACAAGAAAGGTGGGGAGTTCTAATTCATTACGAATTTAATAACCCTTGAAGGGGAAGGGACATGAGTATGTGGAGAGAAAATATAGAGAGTAGTGAAGGATAGTATAAGGGCTCTTAGTAGGACAACCACTACTCCAAAATCAAGAAGATTATAAATTCTTGAAGGTAAGAAATATCCATCTTGTGGACAAATGTGAGGAAGCTATTGAAGAGGAGCATTAAATTATAATGTGGATGATATATAAAATAATTAAGTGAGTAGAAATTAAGAAGAACATGAGATGTTGTTTAATAAAACTAAAATATGGGGAATAACCATAGAGAATAAATTTGTAGCTCATTAAAATTTGGCATGTTGTGAGACTCTATGACATTGTATTGATGACAATCCTCAAAGCTAAGGGTGTGTACTTTTCATGATATTTCGTATTTGAAATGATGAAAGGAAATTGACGATGCATGGATGTAATTATATTACAATTTAGTAAATGAAACATTGGATTCTTATTTTGTTTCATTATATATGTTTATGCATGTTAGAGTATATTTCAATTTCATGGATTTTTTTTATCACGATAAGAACTAAGGAATTTGTCTTTGTAACTATATACTACAAATATGACCATTTTTAGTATAAAAGTTGCAATAGGTGGTAATATAGGTGTTACCTATATTAGACTATGTGTATTGTTTAACATCTATCTCCCTATTAGTGAAAAATAAAAAATGATTACCTTTTCCATTAAATTTTTGTGTATTTTGTTAAATTTAAATATATTTTGATGTGTTTCCTAAAATATTTTTATTCATTTGTCATTAACCATATAAAATTTTATTTTGATATTGCAATATCAATCTCTTTCAAATCACATGGAAGGTGTCCCTCATATTTCACATTCATTAAATGGGGGGTTTTGGTGAATAATGAGGTTAGTGAAACATTAATATATGTTTATGAGAGATTCTTCAACGTAAATCATATAAAATTTCATTTGTCGATGCATTTCGAACCAACTAGTGTGGTTCATCGTCGGGACAAGTTGAAGAAACAGATCCAGCTTAGCATGTTAAATAGTCTGAGCAGAGTCTCCAACAGCTAAATTTGGTTAATAGCTAATTTTTTACTTTAGGACCAAGGTCAAATTTTTATTTATTATTTAATTATTAATATTATTATTTATTTTTTTTTTTTAATGGAAATTAGTTAAATTAAGTAAAAATATATAAATAAATAAAATAATTTTATTGGTTAGTTTAGAAAGGTAATTTATTTATTTAAGATACGCAGCAGTATCTTCATGCCAATTCCCACCATTTCACGGCTCAGAAGTTGGGTGTTCTCAACACCCTAGCTACTCGGGCCCTTAGGATCTCTAATGAAAAAAGCTTTGAGAAAAAGAAATCCCACCTCCTTAATGTTTTTGTTGAGAATGGTTATAGCAAGTTCCTGGGACAAAAAGCCTTCCTCAAAGCTGCCAAAAATTCATCAGCTAAAAGAGAACTGAAAGAGCGGATCTCAGGTGTCCATCTTCCGTATGTTCAGGGGACCGCTGATAAGATTGTCAGGATTCTTAAGAGGCATAATGTTCCCTCGACCTTTAGACCCCTCAACACCATTCGTAAATCCCTCGGGTCTGTAAAGGATCCTATCGACCCTAAGGACATGAAAGGGGTTTATATTATTCCTTGTTCCTGTGGGACCCCCTATATTGGTGAGACTAGTCACTCCATTAATCAAAGGATTAGTGAGCATGTAGCTAACCTTAAGCATAGGAGGACCAAGTCTTCCGCTTTAGCTGAGCATGCTGAGAGTACCAAACATCATGTTTGAATAGAGGAGGCGAGTGTTATCGCTAGGGTTTCGCAATTCCATCACCGAAAATTTAGGGAATCCCTTGAGATTGAGAAGAGACCGAACAATCTCAATAGAGAGGACGGATGGAAGATAAGCAGTTGTGGATCCCTGCCCTCTCTTCCTAGTTAAATGAATTATTTTTTTTTAATAGTAATTTCTCTTTATTATTTTATTATTTTATTATTATTTATTATAATTATAAATTATTAATTGATTAATTAACTTATTATTATTATTAATTAAATTATTTTTTATTTATTATTTATTTATTTAATTTATTTATTTATTATTTTAAGGTTAGGTCGGTCCAATATTTTTATTAATCCTAACCAAACCTAATTATATAGTATAAATTAATAATATTTAAGATTAAATAAGATATTACATTTTTAAACTAACCAAAAAATTATCTTTTAATTTATTTATATATTTTTATCTAATTTAACTAATTTCCATAAAAAATAATAATAATAATAAATTAATAAATAAAAATTTGACCTTGGTCCTAAAGTCAAATATTAGCTATTAATCAAATTTAGCTGTTGGAGACTCTGCTCAGACTATTTAACATGCTAAGCTGGATCTGTTTCTTCAACTTGTCCTCACGATGAACCACACTAGTTGATTCGAAACGCATCGACAAATGGAATTTTATGTGATTTACGCTGAAGAATCTCTCATAAATTTGATATGGATCACAGAAGCCTCAATTCTACAATTAATATATGTATTGTGGTTTTATTATACTTTTGATTGTATCTTTAAATTCCATGCATAAAAGAGAGAAATGAGAATGTATTTAAGTTTTGCACAATTTTAATAGAAAAATATTTCAGAGACTAAACATATCAGTGAAAGTTCTTCAAATTGAAATCAACGTCACATTAGAGTTCAACAAAAGGCCTCCAGATATAACTTACCATCGACTAGACAAAATACAAAAAGAATGAAAACATTAAAAATTAATAATATTATGCCATTAATATAAATATTAGTGATTAAAAAAAAATGAAAAACCATAATTTTACCAAATTAAAATACCTATAATGAATTTGTGAAAACTATTTTAATGCTTTATAATTACTATGTTGATAGGTTTATATATCTTGGAATAGGAATTCTATAATTTTAATTTAATCGTGAATGGCTAATAGATTGATGTTAAGATTATTTTTGTATTAGCCATGAATAGAGAGATGATATTTATTTAAAATGTAGTTTTGACACATTTTCATTTTCAATTTAATTAAAAAATGGTTTCAAAACTGAATTAAAATACTAATCTTAAATATTTTTAACTATAAATAATTATTTTGTTTTATTATAACAGGTTTGTGTAATAACAATCAAAACTCTGAACCCATTAGCATGTGACATTGTCCACTGTAAAAATCAATAAAAATTAACTGAATTATAATGTATTATTATATAAAAGTAATTAAATATAAGAGTTATAATAACATATATAACAATATTTTTAGCCATGTAGATCCACTCCCACTTTTCGTGGATACTCTTAAATTGTAAATAGTTCTTCTTACCATGTGCTAATACCATGGCTTATCAAAACCACATTGTCAATGTGACTTGTATTGATATGACATTTTGTTAAATAACTTAATTTGAGATAAATTAATTAAAATATCATACCTAAATTGCACACAAATTTTATTATCATATATCATTACTACTATGGATATTCCAGCATATTCCATGGAAGTTAAATGTCTGCCACCAACATAATAATTAAGTTATTAGTACGGAATATCTACTTTGTCTATTAGCATAACAATAGTCATATCTATTTTGGTATTTATTTTGAATTTAAATAAAATAAAAAATATTTAAATTAAATTAAGATAAACTATGGAAGTCATATAAATAAAATTAATGGTAAGTGCATATTGACATCAATAGATGGTAAACATGAAAACAGAATAACCCTCTCATTTCATGGGCTAAAAAAAAAAAAAATGAAATAAATTATAACTTTATTATATATTATGTTTGCATTATTTAAACAAAACAAAACATAACAAAAAAATAGGCCCTAAAGAGCTACAACTTTCCATTCACCGCAGTTTTGCCAAAATGGGGATTTGGGTAGCTATTTTTCCCTCCTCATTTGAATTAAAATGAGATTCTTGCTTTTGTTGGCCATTATAGTGTGATATTGGGATTAATTTTGAAAGATCCCATTTAATAATTCAATAGTATTTTTTCCATTTTCTTAGTTTTCATATGCTCAATGATAATCATAATAGTCATATGTAATACAGGAGGCTTGTTTGCAAACTATCATATTATTTGAAGTTAAAATTCAATAGTCAACACATAGTGTTATAGGTAACTCTTCTCATTATGTTTTATATTTTTTACATTGCATTTTCTTGAGAATCCTTTCCCTCTTGATTTTTTTGCTTCATTTTTCGGAAGTGTAATAAATTTTGGTTCAAAAAGTCTCGATTTTGGTTTTGGGATTTGAAGTTATATTTTCAGTATTAAAATTCTCAATTTTGGTCAAAATATTGGAAATTATAGTTTCACCATTATATATATTACCATATTCCAATATTATAATTTTTGTATCTAACTGCTGGAGTAGAATAGACTTTCATTTTTAATTTGTGGCATCCATATTGGTGGCGTTGTGTTTATGTTCACTGAAGAAAACTCGGATGCTTTTGCCTTATTCTTTAAGTCTACATTTTTCTACAACACGTTTGTCGGCCCTATTATTAGTTAAAATAAATTTATACTCTAGATTAATGCATTGAAATTTTAGGGTAAAATTTTTTCCCATGGCTAAAGTTTGAGGGTTCAAAATTTTGAGGCGTTGAATTTTTATATCAAAATAGTGATTAATAATGTTTATCCCAAATATTAAATTAAAAATTTTATATGTCATATCATTACCCACTCTAAAATAAAAGGGTAATCCATAGAAACAAGACTTTCCCTCCCTATATAATAACCAAACATCCAATTGGCCTTCATTTTTAGAGTCCAAATATATTAGTAAGTAGTTTTCCCAAATCTCTAAAAAAGGGTTGTTTTTTAAGATAATTTTCTTATATTTTATAAAATCAAGGTTTTGTGGCAAGGTATCTCACATAAGTTTAATTCAGGGCACCTTTTTTTAGTCTCCTACAAAATTTCAATTTCTCTCGTGTAATTCCTTATGTGTTTTATCGATTTTTAGGAGAACAATTTCAATGAATAATTCAAGGCTTTATGGGATTTTATGGACTGAAAGTAACTTCTATACATTATATACCAATACCTCCTATATTAATTCCATCGTTTCTACATGGTTATACCATTGATGAATCAATTCTCATTCTAGTGCACCTAATTGAGGAGAAGATAATTGAGGAGGATGAGATTGTGTTGATAGTAGAATTCTAGAGTATCCTTCAATGTATATAGGTATATTTTGGATTTTTTGCATTTTGTGAGGACCCAAATATAGGTCCTCTAACTAATACTACACTCATTCAAATAATTTCACTAATTTTCATAACAAGGAAAATTTCAGGGTTATAAAACATCATAAGCATGAACATAAATTAACTTAATCTACAACATGTATAACTTGTAACAATTTATCTGCAACATGTATAACATGTAATAATTTACATAACTAAAATAAATGAATAATAATACTTGTTCCAATAGCTTGCTTGAGATGCTGCTGAGCTCCTGACTCTGTTGGGATGCTCCTCTTGACTACCCGAGTGGATTTGCCTCCCAAACAACTAGGAAGTAATTCTTAGCCCAAGGAACCTCCACAGGTTCCCTAGCCCTCCAAGCCCAAGTCCAACCAAATATAGTGTGTCCAAGTTTAACAAACACTCTCTAGATCGAATTTTTATCTCCCTTCTTTATCTCTCCATTGTTTCCCTTCACTTTCGACACATTCCTCCCTCAAAAAAAAATCCTCCAAAATAAATCCAATACCAAGGATTCCCCCTTCTCATCTCATCATCCTTCCCCTTTTATGTCTCTTCCTCCCATCCACCTCAACCACCTATCATTAATTTCATGACTACCACCTCATCCTTTCATTTAGTATCCTTGACTTTTCTTACCATATCTTGTTCAAGTAGATTTGAGATGACATTTTGTGGATAAGATATGAATATTTAATTTGGAAATTAATTGGAGAAGACCATATCTTCTCCCAAGTATATTTTGAGAAGACGATTTGGGATATGGATATTTAATTTGGAATAAATGGAAGGAGAACATATCCTATCCAAAATTAAATTTGAGAAGACAAGTTGGGAATTGAATAATAACAATAATAAAATTTATATCAATAAATAAAATTACAATTTCACAAATGTAGGTATATACCAATATTTCTTGATAATTATAAGTCAATATTTTCAGGTAATTTAAACACTAAAAAAATTTGCATGATAATATTAAGTAGGACATTACATACACCCCTCCTTCAGAAAACTTCATCCCAAAGTTAGAGTGAAAAAGATACAAGGTGTTTGAAAGCAGTTTGACATTAAGGCATAACAAAATAGAGAGAGAGTTATAGTAGTAAAATTTAATAAGTTAGGTAATGATACCACTTCCCATCTAGAGTCTCCAACTAATTTATATCCTCATATCCTTCCTAACCTACTTTTGTTCCCACCCTATCCATCCTCTGATGTTATATCCTATGGCATTGGCTATACTAATCTAACCACTAATAAAACCAATATGGCGGAAGCGTTGACTATATTGACCTAACTTCTCCAGCAGGAAACTGGCAATCATCATCACACATCTAGGGAAGTGTGTCCATCACTGCCCTCCCATGATTCCAGGTTTGGAGGTTGCACAGTGGTAAATGCCTCCACCCCTCCTTACAACTAGGGTCAACACCCTAATATGGATCACACTACAGTGTTAGTTGGATACTTTTCATCAAATAATCCATTCAGGTAGTCTTGTCACCTGCCATTTACATTTTACCTATGTCATAAGAGTGCATATCAAGTAGATACCAAATGTAATAGAACAATGTACATCATACCATTCCTCATTGGATGTCTCGACCTTCCCCAATGGAAGATGATATCTTGGTTATCATATAGTTCTTTCCAATCTGCAGGTTAGTTCTCATACATGCATATATATAACAACAAAGTAGATATAGATACGTGATCTTAAACATCATACTATTAAGTCTAGTATCCACGTGTCAATTTTGTAATTCATACTGGAAATAAATCTTACATTAGATAAATCATAATTTCACTAAGTCATTCATTAGATGAATCATATCTACTTAAGCCATACATGAAACAACAATAACCCTGATAAGTCATGCACTAGATAAATCATAACCAAGTCATACATTAGGTCATACATCAAACATTTCAATCATCAATATCTAATTCATCTAATGATTTATATAATTAGTTTCATTTGTCCAACTAAATGCATCAATATTACATAGTGTTCATAAATAAATAACATGGAACTACAAATAGAGCCTTAACATATGTAGCTATCTAAGTCAAAATGGACATCATAAATGGTCAAAAGTGAGGGGTAATTCTGACATATAGTCTTTGCGTCCTCCCAAGTAGTAGATCTTGGGTTAGACTTGTCCCATTGTATCTTAACTTGGTCCACCAAGTGATGCCTGAGCTATCGAACCCTATAGTATAATATGCATATTGGTTTGATCATTATGGTTCCTATGTCTCAGACCTATAATTCCCTCCAATTGATTTTGTGGGATTCATCAAAAACATAATTTTATAGGACAGATACATAAAAACATCATGAGTTTTATGCAAGTGGGGTGGTAGTACAAGACAATAGGACACTGGTCCAATTTTCTCTTTGATTAAAAAAGGTCCTATAAATCAAGGTGTAACTTCATACCTTTCTCAAACTAAATACTATTAAGAATAGCTAAAAAATAAAATAAAAACTCAGTCCCCCACTTTAAAACTTCGATTGGTATATGTGCTTCAACATAACTCTTTTTCCTATCTAGTGCTTCCTTTGAACTTCGTTGAATATATCTTACCTATTCCTCCATTTTTGAAACAATCCTATCGTGACTATTATTGTGTCTTCCATCCTTTCCTTGACTCAATGGTGTCTTGCATGGCATCCCATAGAGAGCTTGATAAGGAAGCATCCTAATTTAATTGTGGTAATTGTTAGTATAGGAACACTCTACCAATGGTAAGTACTCTTCCCACTAAGTCTAATTATCCATGACATACATTATAAGCATATCTTTTATAACCTGATTTTCTCTTAGAGTCTTTCCATTTATTTATAGATGATATGCAGTGCTAAGGTTTACCTAAGTCCCCAACACTAACCACAGACTTGTCCAAAATGTATATGTCAAGCAAGAGTCCCTATCAAAATGACCTTTGTGGGTAACCCATGTAGCTAGATAACTTCACCTATAAATACTCATGCCAAAGTGGGAGTAGTCTCAAGGTAGTTAGCTGCCTAGAGAGACCAAATATATGGCCAAAATAGAATATTTTAAGGTTGTTTCTCCAAGAAGAGAGAAACTCATCCTTCAATATTAGTCTGTAAAAAAAATATTTTCAAATAATGGTCATGACCACCTTATCAAGTGGATTCAATTCAAATAATATGCCAAGGTAATTAGAGTCTTGTAGACAAACAACATAACTTTTCCAAATGGAAATAGTATAAAGATATTAGGGAATTATCTCCCAGGATCAACCAAATTGGCCATAAATAGTAATCCCATAGAAACATGTGACACAATTGTCCATAAAGTTGTTATGACCTCCTCAAAGAAGTGGGGTGTCCTCAATCAATGTGCCAAAGTCGTTAAATACACATGTACCAACACCTCTCCTACAAGGAATATGATAAATAGTTCACCCTAAGAGATTGTGTAATGAGGCTAGGACACTCTCCAATATAGTAATAAAGGATCTTCCCAAACCAAGAGAAACTATATGATACAATGTGAAATAACATACCAAGTGACCAAAACCATGGGTGTCAATGTAGAAGACCACCCAAGCAAGGTTTGAATGCCCCCAAATGCATGAGAAGATGCAAATTGGGCGGAGTGATTTCCTCTATTAAGAAAGTAACTACTCACAACATGCCACATCATAGCCAAACTATACATATCCATTGGTATTCTTCTAACAAACCACAACCACTTTTCCATGTCATCAAGACATCCACCAAAAGGGACATCAGTTATGCAATAAAGGGTGGGTGTACTACTTCAAGGTTCACCAATGAAAATCATGAAACAATAATCTAAGTGAAACCATATGAACACATGCAAACATGCCCAACAACTAATTCACTATGTCAAGGAGCAATAATTAACCAACAATATTTAAGGAAACTCTTAGTTGATGGATATTCCTCATCATAAATGTGCCCAGGGTAAATCAAATGTTTGAGTTGTAGTATACTTGGGGGGATAATATGGGGTACAAAGAGAGGTACCCGATGGGCAATAGTAATAAATAAGGTGGTTAACCCGTATCATGTAAGGGACCACAAGTAGTTAGCTATAAAGTAATAAGCCCATGGCATTAGATAGATGGTATTGAGGGAACCATGGTAATGACCCATGGTATTGTATGTATGAGGCCTATATAGAGGCTAGAGACCCCCCATTGAGAGATGTCATGGAATTATTGTATGAATAGGCATATGGCTTGTGGAATGTTCTCCTTCCTTAAGGAGTGAATGTATGGTGTTGCCCTACCTTAAGGGTTTGATTAATAAAGTGAATCATTTATATCTATTTCGATCTTGTTATTCTTGGGTTTATTTCTATTTTTAATATATTTTCAGGTCAAATCTATAACAAGTGGTATCAGAGCACTTTCTTGGGAAAAAGTGGAGAATTTTTTTTAATTTTTTGCAGGAACTTTCTGGGGTAGCAAGTTTGAAGATCAGATCTGGAGGTTTTTGGGAAAAATCTACAAAATCTAATTGTATATCTGGATCCTTTGTGAAAAATTACCCAAGTTCAAAAAAAAAAGCGGCCAAATCGAGGTTCGGATGAAGGAGATATCATTGATCTAAAAAGCAGTGGTCTTGCAGACATTTTTCAAGGCGACGAATTTGGAGATCATATCTGTATGATTTGGGGCAAAATCTGCAAAATCTAATAACAAATCTAGGTTGTTGATGAAAAAATACTCCGTTTAAAAAATAAATAAATAAATAAAAATCGGCTGAATCGGAGTCTGGATGAAAGAGATCTCGCTGATTTAAAAATCAGTGTTGTTGCAGACATTTTTTAGGCGGCGATTTTGCAGAGCAGATAGGTACATTGTGGTGAAAAATCTACAAAATCTAATTGCAAATTAGGATTTCTTGTTAAAAAGTTCCCAAATTCAAAAAAAAAAAATTAGTCGAATCGAAGTCCAAATGAGGGAGATATCGCTGAATTAAAATCAGCGCTTTTTTCAAAAATTTTGGTGACGATGAGGAGAGTTGCAACGCGGATTTGAAATTCCAGTGCCTAGATTAGGATTTGTATCACATGGGAAAATGCAGAATGGTCATTCCATTTTTGAAAATAGGTCATAATAAAGATTCTGAACAATATTGACTAAACTGCAACCACTCTAAATTTTCACCAAGTGATTTTTTTTCTTCTGTGCCATCTAGCAAGATGTTTTTTACATGGAAAAGATAATGGCCCTACTATTGAAGAATTCATAGCAAGAGAAAAGTCATTATATCAAAAAATATTGGAGATTTTTCCTAGGGCTTGGTATGAAAGATGAAGCTGCCAGATGGTGGTTCTCACTTAACCGCAAGTCGTGGCTCAAACTTTCAGATGAAGAATTTGAAAGAGTCCTTTTAGACAAATGGTCTTAGGCTAGAAAACAAGATAAGGAGAAACAAGTGGGGTTATTTTCTACTAGTATATCCTTATTACAGGTTCATGGATTGATTCAGAAGGAGAAAATTATTGTGTCTATAAATCTGAGTTGCAAGAAAAATCTCATAAATGTCAACTTGGCAAAAAATTTACAAGTGCTAGTGAAACACATAGAGCACACACAGGTTAATAATGAGCATGTGCAAGTTTATAAATATTTGAAGATTTCTATGGACAAGTATGTATTGCATTCTAATTTTTATGCTTTATATATGGATAATGAGGATGTTGTTTTGGGATACTCGTGGATGGAATCGGTGGATATTATAAATATTAATGCGCAGAAGAAATTCCTGAAGCTCTAGTATAAAAAGAAGAAAATTACATTATAGGATATTTCCATCAATAAACAGGTAGAGTCCACGGAGGCTAAAGCAAAATATGTTCCAAGGACTGACATATCAGATGATAAGCCATTGATAGTCAACAACCAAACACAAATGTCAAACCAGGTACCAGAAAAACAGATAGAGTCCAAGGAAGCTGCAACAGAAAATGTTACATCAAATGAGGATTCAGTGGTTGAAGTAATATTAGAAGATAATAAACCACTGCAAACACCACAACATGTACCAAATAAAAATCAGGATCCATTAGGTGGTAAATTAAAGAAAGATACATTGTTGGTTAAACCTTCAGCATATCACCACCCACATCACCCAGTAAGAAAACAAACAACAAGATGGCAACAAATTAGCTACAAGGACAACAACCCCCGCATGGCATATAGAGAGCAGCGACGATCCACCTACTATACATCAACACAGAAGAGCTACGAGGATCAACTTCCATCTCAAGCAAGTGAGGCACCAGCAAGATCGAGGGTTCACCTTTCTCTTGGATGGCTAGATGCAAGTGCATGGTACCAGTGGACTACTCTTTTGAGTAGATCTTATTATTTGTGTTCTTCCCATGTTTCATGGATGAAACATGTTAAGGGGGATGGAATGTAGTATACCTAGGGGGGATAATATGGGGTACAAAGAGAGGTACCCAAGGGAATAATGTAATAATGGGATGGGCCATAGTAATAAATAAGGTGGTTAACCAGTATCATGTAAGGGACCACAAGTAGTTTGAAATAATGTACTAAGCCCATGGTATTAGATAGATGGTATTGAGGGAACCATGGTAATGACCCATAGTATTGTATGTATGAGGCCTATATAGAGGCTAGAGACTCCCCATTGAGCGATGTCAGGGAATTATTGTATGAACAGGCATATGGCTTGTGGAGTGTTCTCCTTCCTTAAGGAGTGAATGTATGGTGTTGCCCTACCTTAAGGGTTTGATTAATAAAGTGAGTCATTTCTATATATTTCGATCTTGTTATTCTTGGGTTTATTACTATTTCTCATATATTTTCAGGTCAAATCTATAACAAAGCAATGTTATGCAAGGCCCTCAATCACATTTCAAACACCATATGTGCTAGATGCAAGCCTCCAAACAAGAAATGATGACGCCAACCAAGGACATAATGTGCATTATCTAACATGGGATATCAATAATAAAGCATAGTAACAAACCCCCATGGTTATGTGATTTCGAGGGCAACGAAACTAGGTAATTGCGCATAAGAAAAAATTTCCTTAAGACACCTCAATACTTACCAGAGGTGATCAACAATGTCATGAGGGAAGTGTCAAGGAGAATGTAAGCACAAACCATGACTTCCTTCAATAAAAGCATTAAGCTCCATCAAATAATCCTACAATTGCAAGCTTAGTATAAAGAAGATGTTAATTGATAGTCACTTATATATGCGCCTTTGGTAACAAGATATGCAAAAAAAAGCATCAATACTCCATGTGCAACATGCTTGGTTAGGGTTAGAAAACACCATCTAGCACTCAACCTTGATTTAAAAAGGAATAACTCTTTATTCAATATTGTGAAGAAAAAAATTGATATGTATTAGACTAATAAAGCAACTAATGTAATAACTTGATTCCAAAAGGCTAAGGAGATGAATTCCATTCACAAAGCTTTATATATTTTTATATATAAATCCTTCATCAACTGTGACTTACGGAACTCATGAAGTTTTTTTGCCTTGGGAGAGTGCCTTTGATGATTATATAGAGGCGAACGAGGAATTCAAAACAATTATTGCAAACACACTTACAATTGATGAGGTAAAAATACTTTGGTAACAGTTTCTTTTATTTTTTTTAACTCAATGGCTTCTTTAACACATCTGATTTAATAGAGGATTGATTTCCCATAGCTTAGGAGAACCTGATAGGCTCGTGGAGGCTGCAAAGGGATTGGGTTTCTAGAGCTTCATTATTTTGTCATTAACTACTATCTTGGGTTGTCAATTCCTTTTCGAACGATGGGAGCAGGCTTTGCTTAGGAGAGAAAAGGAGCTATTTGTAGTTCATAGAACCTGACATCACTACTCATTAAAACACGGGAACATGCTTTACTATAGAAGAGCGAGGAAGCTATTTGTATTTCACAGAACCTAACATCACTATGGAATATCACCTATATATTTGAAGGGGCCAGCAAGAAGATCGTATGTCAGTCCAGAAGATGCCTCATAAATAAATGAAGAGGTGGGTGCATTGTTGCAGTTGGGATTAGGTGGGGTGTAATTGAGCATCTTTGAAGATACGGATGAGTCAAACAATGACACTGATGATGGCATGCTTGTTGATGCCAAAGAAAAAGTCGAAGATCAATCAAGCTTCTTCTATTTAGTACTTAAACCTCGCAAACAATATCCACCGAGAACTGCAACATCGAATGGTCAATGTAGCACCGTAACATTCAACAGTGCATATCCCAACATATACAACACTAAATGTTTGCATTGTTAGGTGATTATTGCTTGCCCTTCAATCTAACTAATGACTAGTTGGCTCCTCCACTTTTTTAATTACTATAAGATCATTAGTCATTCTCCCATTGATGTCTGCAAGACTAAATATAAAAAATGAAAAAATCAACATTTCAAATTGTAATGCATGGGATGTGTCATTCAATGCTATACCATGTTTGGACATAGAAGTGCACCCAAATGGACTTAAAATGTATAAAATTAAAGAAACCCATTATATTGAAGACCCCAAAAAGTGCAATTACCTCCTGGATGAGATGAGGAGATTCAATCAAACACGTGGCGCTCCATAAAGGATCATTTAGATCAGCACCATGGGACTCTAACTGCATGGCAAGGCCTCCATCGATAACACTCAAGCCTCCCATCTACTACAAGAACTCCTCCAAGACCTTCATCTATTCTCCACTTCCAAACTTCATTGCTTACCAAAACAATGCACACAACTAGGTTCCCCTAATCACAGAACCTTGCAGACAAAAACCCAAGATTGTACTCCGCGCCAAAAGTGTATTAATGCCAATGTTACCAAAGACCCTGGGAGAGGCTTTAGAGGTTGGTAAGAAGTGATAAATAGGGCTTTCCAGAGTTTATGGGATGACATTAAAAAAATTTAAAATACTTCATTAAACAAGTAAGGGTGCATATTTCCAAAGACATTAGTTCCACATGATAAACATGCCATTTGTCATATATGTTTCTAATTTTCAAGGCCTACAAATTTGAAGGGTGTTCGTAATGTTGGCTTGCTCACATTTCTCAAGTCGTGTGAAGATGGTGTGGTGTATTGGCACGTGTCACTAGCATCCACTAAATTCCATTGAAAGGTGTGGATTTTAGATGCATTAAACAACAGGCATTCAAATAAGTTGTTCATGTTGCTTGCTTTCTTGCTATCATTTCTATGAATATGGTGTGGTCGATATAGTCATGGAAGATGCACGGAAAATGTTGGAACCCTTCACCCAAGAGCAACTATTGGATACTCTGTAGGAGGCGGCGACATAGCACCTGGACGTATTGGATAAGGTGTGCACCATCGTGGACAAGGATCTTGCGCAGAGAAATTTGTTCATTTGTGGCCTTGGTTGGGATACAAATACAGAGTCTCTCAAGGCCCTCTTTTCCCAGTTTGGGGAGCTGGAGGAAGGCATCATTATTATGGACAAGAACACTGGTAAGAGTAAGGGTTACGGATTTGTTATTTCAAGCACATGGACGTTGCTCTTAATGTCCTAAAGGAGCCCAGCAAGAAGAACGATGGTCGCATGACTACTAGTCATTTGGCCTCTACTGGTTCACAACCTTCCCAACCAGCGGCTGACGTCTCTGCCTGGAAAATCTATGTTGGGAATGTTCCCATGGACATGGTGGCAGATCGCCTGCTGAACCCTTTTCTCTCATTATGCAGAGATCGAATAGGGGCAACTAGGGTTTGATAATCAGATAGGCAGGTCAAGGGGTTTTGTGCTTTTTATTTTCAAGTCGGTGGATGCAACCAAGTGTGCATTGGAGGAGCCTTGAATACTATCGATGGGCATCAGATGATCAGAAAGTTGGTCGGCGAAGGGCAGAAGCCAAAGCCGGGTGGCATTAATGTTCTCGGGGAACCAGATGGGTCTAATATCAATGGCTTGAATCAGCTCGAAAATGTAATACCTTTGAACCTTGGAATGTAGTATGGTGGTATGGGGCATGGTTTTGTGAATTCGGTGCTTGGGGTTAACCAAGGTTTGAATCCAATAGGACTAGCCTCACGTTAGGGTTTTAGTCATCATGGGTTAGGAAATTCTACTTTATCTGGTCTCGGAGACCACCCAAACCCTAGTGGGATTCCTAGTGGTTCCATGAATCATCCCATGAATCCGTCTTCTATGAACCCAAGGCTTTCTTCTCATGGAGATATGCATGGTGGGTCATGCCAAGTCCCTACATCTTTGGGGATGGGTGGTTATGGAGGGCATGGGATTACTGCATTTCAGTCGGTCTTCCTATGCAAGTGGTTTTATGATGCACAAAAGGGAATTTTTCAACCTTTTCAAAATTGATACAGTTGATACTTATTTTCAGCATTCACTTTAAGTTGTAATATACACTACGGGATGATTTCAAGGTCTTAAATCAATGCATCTAGAAAATTTGTACTTTGGACGGCAGGATCATTTAATTGGCATGTCATGAATATCACTGCTTAGTGTGTGCTTCATATGTCAAGTGTATCCTGTAATTTCTCACATGTAACTTTGTTACCCTTATACAAGGAACTTTGTAAGTTATTCCTATTATTTCATATTGGGGCTCTAAATTTTTTTATGGATTATATAACGGTCAACACATTCTGAATTAAAAAGGCAATCATTTGGATGGAGGCATCATTTGATGCATTCTCACCTAAGGCCTCGTGCAATCTTTAGTCAAAGAGATGTGCACAATTCAGTTGAGTATGTACAATGTTACCAAGATTGACTATTGTAATTGTAAACCAAATCTGAAAAACTACATTTTGGACTGTAAAAGGATCAAAAATTAACATTGGCCTCATGCTATAACATTGTAAATCATATTTATTGGCTATGTAATTGTACTAGGTTCATGATTTTAATACTCCACTAATTAATGTTCTAGAACTTGAACTAAACAAGTGAGTTTCCAGGTTTGAATCTATCTTTCTTATCTAGGTTTGAATCTATCTTTCTTATTTTAGGTCCAAAATACGATCTTCAAACAGAAGATTGATTTAAAATGTCATTTTATTTTGTTGTTGTTTAATTGGTAGTCTTCCTTTATTGGCATACTAGTCATTCTACAATGTAATAAGGAATTGCAATGTTATAGGATGTTATTCATGTCTATGCAGCAAATAGTTTAAAAATCACTGGAATTTGTTAAGTTTGTTCAAGGGCTTCAAGCGGTGAAAAAGCAGATTGCAGGGCAAAGAGATGGGTAGATCTAGGTTAATGGAGACGTTGTTCATGCTTCTCATCTGTATTGCACTCCCTATTGCCACCGTAGATGATAAATGTGCAACTTGTAAAGTAGTCGTTGTGGAGCTGTAGGCTGCACTTACTAATGAAAAACCAATAAATCACTTGGATATGCAACATCGCTTGGACTCAAGGGGTCAATGGGAAGGTAAACTGATTGATTACAAGCTGAGTGTGGTTCAAGTTTATTAAGATGGGGTCTATTTTCCAAGTCATATATTCAGAGCTAATTCTACCATTTATTAAAGGGGTCAAATCTACTAAGAAGGGGGTTGAATCTTATATTATGGTTGGGCGAGTTCATCTTAGAAAACATAGGTCAAGATTTTCTTGTATTCTTCACTAAGAGTGTCACATTTTAAGATTTGAGTGGATCCTCCTTGTTGGTCGAAGTGTTGTACTTGAGGAGCTAAGTTGACAGAGGCTGTTGGAAGAGTTTGTGGTTCGAGTTTGTCCCTTAATTTCTGGTCATATTGTCTTGCTAGAAAACACGAGTTTTGTTGAGTCATCTTTGCGTGTTTTTTTCTTAAGCTAGGTCGACTTCCTCTTTGCTGGTGTGGATGGAACAAAGGTCTAAATCCTCTCCTTGCTAGCTGCATACCATTTATGGGCACAAATTTCCATATAAATCTAAGAGGGACGAGTGGCTATACCTTTCACTTGTTTATGGGATTGATATTTATTGAGCTGGTAGTGTTTGTCTACTAAAAGGAGTTAGTGAACTGAGGGTTTTCGAACTCTTGGATGGGCTATGTGAGAAAATGAAGGACTACACCCTTGATAAAGTAGACTCAAGCAAAGTCAAATGGATCAAGTGGAAGATTGGGAAAGTGCAATGCTTAGCATAGAGAAGCAAGAAGCAAAGGCCCATGCAAAGGATATGTCAATGTTTTGTGGCAGCTAGCTATTAAGATCAAGAGTGATGTAGTTAAGGTTACACATGGTAGTGATAAAATAAGTTCTAAATTGTCGGTAAAATGGAAAAACAAAAATCATTAAATTAGTCTTAAATGAAATCAGTTCAACATAATTTTTATAATAAAAATGCTTACAATTAATTATGAGGGTTATAAACACTTTTAGCGGAGATTTGGGTCTAGTGGGTTTTGGGTCCATATTTTGAATCTAGGCTCTAATACCAAGTGTGAGGACCCAATTATAAGTCCTCTAACTACTACTACACTCATTCAAATAATTTCACTAATTTTCATAACAAGGAAAATTTCATGTTTATAAAACAGCATAAGCATGAACATAAATTAACTTAATCTACATGTATAACTTGTAACAATTTATCTGCAACATGTATAACTTGTAATAATTTACATAACTAAAATAAATGATTGATAATACCTGTTCCAATAGCTTAGTTGAGATTCTCCTGAGCTCCTGACTCTGTTGGTCTCCTCTTAACTACCCGATTGGATTTGCCTCCCAGCCAACTAGGAAGCAATTCCTAGCCCAGGGAACCTCCACAGGTTCCCTAGCCCTTCGAGCCCAAGTTCAACTAGATGTAGTGTGTCCAAGTTTAACAAACACTCTCCAAATCCAAGTTTGATCTCCCTTCTTTATCTCTCCATTCTCTCCCTTCTCTTTCTCCACATTCCTCCTTCAAAACAAAATCCTCCAAAACAAAGCCAAGACCAAGGATTCCCCCTTATCCTCTCATCATCCTTCCCCTTTTATGTCTCTTCCTCCCATCCACCTCAACCACCTATCATTAATGTCATGACTACCCCCTCATCCTTTCATTTAGTATCCTTGACTTTTCTTACCATATCTTGTTCAAGTAGATTTGAGATGACATTTTGGGGATAAGATATGAATATTTAATTTGGAAATTAATTGGAAAAGACCATATCTTCTCCCAAGTAGATTTTGAGAAGACACCTTGGGATATGGATACTTAATCTAGAATAAATGGAAGGAGAACATATCCTATCCAAAATTAAATAATAACAATAATAAAATATAAATAAAATGAAATTACAGTTTCACAAATGTAGGTATATACCAATATTTCTTGATAATTATAAGTCAATATTTTCAGGTAATTCAAACACTAATAAAATTTGCATGATAAGATTAAGTAGGGAATTACACATTTCTAGATAATCAATTTTAATCTAATAGAAATAAGTTAAATGGTGGTTTTTAAATGATATGTTAATCCTCTTTTTTCACGGCCTTCTAAGATATTCTCTTTTTTCTGCATTATCTACTATTGACAAGTTATTTTATTTGAAATTAAGTGCATATATATATATATATATATATGAGACCATGTGTTTCAATTTTTTTTTCCAAAGGGAAAATCATAATTTTATCATTGAAAACAAAATTACATATAGCAGATGCTTGATAGCATTCCATCATCTAGTCAAAGACTAATGATCATAAGTTCAATACAATATAATCAATCATGAGAAGAAAGAGTTAAACTTTTCTCCATTTCTTCTTTTCCACCTTTCGCCATTCTCCTTGAGATGGTGAGGCAGATACAATGGTGATTTGTTGTCCTTATTCTATTCTTGGAGTTTCCTTGTCTTAATCAGAATTTTCTGATGTATGTGGTCGTTTGAAGCTGCTAGTATCCTTTGTTTCAGGTACCCTTGCTAGTCGTGTTGAAGTGACTTGTAGATCGATTTGTTATTGTATTCATTCCTCCTTTTCCTCTTTCTCTTAAGTGTTTTGAGTGGGAATAAGAGCCTTCTCATCATCCTCTTCCTCATCTAGTTCATTTGGGGGAAATTTCCATCCTTTTGGATGCTTAACCATCTTCTTCTATCTTCGTGATTCCTTCTTGGCTTCAAAGCATGTGTTTTGTAGATTTCCTATTCGACGGCATGTTCTACATCTAAATGTTGTGTTCTCGAAATCTAGAAATTGAGTCCAATTCTACTTTTTGTATATCAATTGTATGTGATCTAGGAGGCCTTTGCTAAGGGCCACTTCTACACATATTCAAGCAAAAGTGTAGATTTGTTCCTCTAGTCTTTGTGTTTCTATCTTTATGTAGCATCCTAAAATGTTCCTTATGGCTTCAAACACATGTTCATGCCAAAAATGTAGGGGAATATTGTGAAGCCTTACCCATACTAGCATTCTTGATACAATCATGGTATTTGCATAAAAGTCGTAGAACCATGGGGTAATGAATAGTATTGTTGATCCTGAGAACCATGGGCCTTCTTGTAATACAAAATATATGTCCTTTGATGATGAAAACTTTACAATGAAGAACCTTTTAGAGCATAGATGAAGTTCACAGTTTTGTGTCTAATTATGGAATATCTAATGGATAAGATTCATTGGTTTTGGACAGAAGCTGTTAAATATGCAAATAATGGCTTGGATTGCGAAGGTTGTGCATAGATCATTTGTTTTAGGAATTTATATGTTCAGTTCTGGAACATAATTCACTTTTTCTACTATGTAGGGACTGGGAGTGTTGACTGTTTGTGTTATCTTTGCTGGAATTGTTTTTTCTCCTTGTAGAATGATTTTGTAGGAGAGACCACACTTGATGTGTTCTTGGTTTGGTGTAGTACCCTTGGGTAAACTAGATCCAGTAGCCCCACCTGCTGACTTTGATTTACTTGATCATGTTACTCCACCCCTCAGCCGCAGATTTAAGATGATGGTGGTTACTGAATGAATGTCGTAAACGTGTAGACTGTGTTCATCCTACATAGATCTTCCATTATAGAGAAATATTTATAGATGTGTTGGGTATCCCAACTTGTTCATGACAATTTGCTTCAGTTGAGAAACCATATCAAATTTATGTACCCAAAGAATTGTTGTTTTTCCAGTTGGGGATTTTATAAATATTTGAATAGTCTTCTGTTGTTTCAACTTTTCCTGATCAAAGAGAGCATAAGATGTCGAATATGATACCGGCAGCAGATTCGGAATTAAGGGCCTAATGAAAGAGGGTCGATCCGCAGAGAGGGGAACCATTATTTGATGTTCGTAGGAAAAAAGCTTTAGATATCATGGATCATCGTTTTTGTGTGTGTTTCAATATTAGATTTATTTTCATGTCTCCCTTATTCCAACATAATGGAAATTCCATATAATGTTTTCATTTGGATTTTCTATTTGGTTCATCGAATATTTTGAGCTGTCCCATGGAGCCTTGAATGCTAAAAATTGTGTCTTCCTTTTGTCTGTGTTATTGTTGACAACGACAAATATTTTAGCCTATTTAATTTTCTAACTCCATTAATTCATTTTTCAATAGTATGGTCCATCATTATAAAGCCATCAGTTCAATATTTTGTTGGCCTTAGTTGGAAGAAGGAATGTTTCTAGTAATAGGATTGATACTAAAGACAGTGTTATAAATACAAGGACTAATATGTGATACCTTATTTTTAAATAATAGTTCAAAGTATTAGGGTAAATCTATTTTATTTGAAGAACCTCTCTGCAATGTGAGAATTTTGGTAACCCGCATATATGTTAGTTCTCTAATAAATAAACAACAATTTTCTTAGACCAATTCCCATGTTTCTTTTTGAGATATCAAAATAACATTGATCAAAATAATCATTTCCTTTTTTTTATGTTGCATTACGTGCTATAAATATAAATGAGGGTTCCGTAAAAGATCATGAAGATGCTCTCATTTGTTGTGAAGAATAAAATTTAAGATTTATTTTTGATGAGCTTAACTTGACCCCACATTTTCAAAATAGAAGGGGACTTTTTATAAGAGATCAAATTAGGTTGTTTCACAAGGTTAAGGATATTGGTAAGAGGTTCCTTAATATGAACATGTCTAGAGTAATCATGAATATGGCCATGTGTGGTATAAATTGAAGATAGTGTAATCTAAATCTAAAAGAGACTATCCATGTGAATTTATGTCATAATTGGAATTATTTTTTTATACTTCAAAAGGAATTTTAGGAAGCATTACTTTGATATAGGGTGAGATATATTCATAGACCTTGAAAGTATCCTTTAGGAAGCATTGTCAAACTTTTATTATATGGCATTGTTATATTTTTCCAAAACATATCATGATGGAGAAAACTAACCTCTATTCATTTAACCCACACGTTTTCCTAAATGCTATAATGCTCAATTCACCATTTCCTTAATGTTGTTAAACTTACTTATGCCAAAGAATGTAATATTAGAGATAATTACTATTTTTAGTATTTATATACAATTGTGCTATTAAAGTTCAAAAGGATTATGTTTTGTTACAAACAAAAAATCTAGGGAAGTGAAAAAGGACCATGCTTATCTTTGAAGTCTTTCTTTAAGTACTCTTTCCTCAAGAAGCATCTAGATTTAATTCTATATAATAAACCTTTTCTAAATTTTCATTGCTCTAGATTGCTTCAATACAATTGTTCTTCATTAGTTACATATTTTGATACCTAGATATCACGTTCTCTATTTTAATAGCATGGCTCAAGCTTATATGATCCTACGTAAGCTTATCTTCGATTAAGTCGTGAATAATACATGAATCTATTACACTCTATTTTACAGTATTGATGAGTTACAAAATATTCGACATGGATATTTGATTTAGCTCATTTAATACATACACACCTTATTTAAATTAAGAGTTGAACTATCTTTGTGACTTGCAAACTTGCCTTCTCTATTCAACTCTTTTTACACTTAAGGTCAGGAGTTTCTAGCCATTATTGGTTTATGGTAGTTATCCTATATCTCTCATTAACAATGGTATGATATTCATCATAGCCAAGCTTTAAAAGAAGTTTATTCGCATAAAACAATGTTCGGTATTAGTCTTGAAATAGGTTTCATTAGATATGCATAAAATGTGTACCTAGATATGTCATTTTCCCCTTTATTTCAAATATTTGAGCATCTTAACATATTTTCTCAACATATTTTTTCTTGATAATGTGATGATGGAGAAGGGCTCAGGAACCTCTAACTCTATTTTATAAATATTTTTTACTTCATAGCATTTTATATAAGTATTTTCATATTCAGTTATTCAGTTATTTCATTATTTCCTTTGCAATCACGACGTACTTACACAATTCCTTAATCCTCTTTTGAATTCCATTGATATATATATGGCATGCAAAAGTGAAAATCCAACATTTTATAAATATGCATTGATCTAGGTTGCTTGAATCCATTTACTCCTCATTAATTACATCTTCTATTATTTGGATATCATATCATCAATTTTAATAGTGTGGTTTCAACTTGCATGATACTATAAAACCTTATCCTTGATCAAGCCATGAGCTATAATTTAAGCTCATGCACTTTATTTGACTTACTCATTCTATTTCACATTTTTCATGAGTTGGTAATGTTTAGACATAAATATTTGACATATCTCTTCTAATACATATACAATGACTTTATGCTAAGAATTACAACATTTTTTAAATCTTCATCACTATTAAATCAAGGTAAATGGGCTATATAATAAAGTGTACGACTTGTTTTCTTTCGTTATTCAATATCCCATAATATCCTTTCTAGATTATGTTTAAAAAAATACTAACTGAATTTGGAAAATTCAAGTATTCTCTTGGCTAGTTTTGGCACTAGGCTTCACAATGTACTCATAAAAGGTGTATACAAATCTATAAATTTGTCCTCTTTCAATTGTTTCAACATCTAGTTAAGACATGATATAAAGGACTCACCTTTATCTCTTATGCTAAATATTTTTTGCTTCGGAGAATTTTGGTTTAGGATTTTGAGTTTCATACATTACAATATTTTATTAGCTCATTTGCAAAGTTGATGTATTTACATAGTCCCCTAATCATTTTTTAATTATATCAATACATATCATAATCAAATGACAAGAAATTTCTCTACATTCCTTACTGTTATGATGTTTGATGGATTATTTGCATTTTTTATTACATTATTTCTCTCTTTCTAATGCAATGATCAAATCTATGATTGTTACATTTATGGTGAACTAAGCACATTTGTTGAAATTCTTACAAAACTAACCCTTAAGTCCCACAATATGGTGTTCATTTTGATATGGGGACCGAAAATGATATACATTAGGAAACAAATATAATATAAATAATAGTAATAAGGGAATGTGTTTGGAAAAATCTCATTCTAATATTTTGGGAATGAAGTTTTTGATACCAATTGAAGTTTTTGATACCAATTGATGTTATGCTAAGGGTGAAACCTTGGTGATAATATCAATCTAAAAGCACAATAATTTTCATCTCATTTTTCATTTTTACCTAAATGGTTATTTCCAATGTAGCTTCCAACCCCTTTGGTGGTGGTACACATTGATATACGATAATAACTTATTTACCTTTCACATATTATTATTTTCCTAAATCTAGAAATGTTCCAATAATTTTTGGTTTGGCGCATTATGTATTTTAACAACAAGGTACGCTCAATTATATCTAAATTTTATTTGTACTAAAATTGTTACTTGGAATATCTACTCAAAAAGGAAATGCCCTCACATTTGAAGAATATTTATGAGAGATTTCTTTGCAATAGCTCAATGTCACATAGTTTTAGGAATAATCATTGCATCTTCTATTTCATAGTATTTATGCTCTACAAATACTTGGTGATACTTTGTATATATTCTCAATTACATCTGAATCCCTATATTTCATTTTGTTCTTATTGAATGTAGTAACTATATGGTTTTAATTGGAATAATATATTACTTACAAGTATGTCTAGAAACTTAAACCATACTATAAACACTCTCAAACAAATGCTATTATCTAAATAATAATTACTTACAATTGAAATTTATTGATAAATATTTTTGGCACTAGAAAAAGTTCACAAAATTGTATTTAAACATCAACTAAACAATACATGTATATTCACTAAATTAACTACTCCTATTAATGTATTATAATAGGTGTAAAATTATCATCAATATAGTTTTAAGCAATACAATTATTATTCTAAAATCATGGATATAAAATAATTATTATTATTAAAATAACTTATCCTTGGCTAAGATCTCATCTTCCAATGGCTTAAGGAAATAGAAAGCAAGTTAATGACCCAAGACCATGAGGCATCTAACACCTTAAGGAAATAGAAAGCAAGTTAATGACCCAAGACCATGAGGCATCTAACACCTTATAGACCACTAACGGGTCATTCCAGATGGAGTAGTTTTCCTTGAATAATAATAATGAGTTAGACTGCATTCATGGCTAACAACCAAAAATGATTATCCTCGCTAATAATGATAGATTTTTCTAGTGTTAGAAAAAAATAATTATTATTATACAAATTTATATATTTTATTGATTGTTAGTTGTTCTTATGTTATTTTGGATTAAAATTATAATATTATTAAAGCATATGTATTTAAATATTATATTATTTATCAATTTAATATAATTATTATTTTTACAAGCAGTCTAACTTATAAAAGAATGAGTTTTTTCAAGATCATTTTTTAATTAATTTTAATTTTAACCAAATTCCACGATTTTTAAAAAACTTGAGTTTAAGTTGTTTAATTTTGTATAATTTTGAGTGTCCCAAGGTTTTTTTAGGGGGTTGAATTAATTTATGCATTCAAATATGTATTTTAGGCAACAAAAAACTCACAGTCTTTCTTGAAATTATATCCCCGCTTATGAAAAAATCTATTTCATCTATAAATTAGACTACTCTTATTTATATATTTAAATATCTTTTAATTTATACATTTTATTATATTGCTTTGGAAATTTTCTATTCAATATTCTTACATTGCTCTATCATTAGCTTTATATGGATAACTAATTCAAATTTTATTGATATTTTAGGTTAGCACATTAAATACTTACCTCTAGCACTTGAAGCTTTCTTCTCAAGGTTTTCAACAAAATATTTTGTATTATATTTCGTGAAAAGATTATGAAGGATAACTATGCACAAAATGAGTTGACTTTGGCTTGTAGCTAAGACAATTCTTGACTAATATAAGGTTGAACCTTTCTACCCAACACTCATAATGGTGCACACATACAATACATAATTGTTAATCATAATTTCAAAACAATATTTTTTCTTGCGACTTAGTGAATATTTGGAGACAAATACAATAATATTAAATTATAAATTAAATTAGATAAATATTTAATGAGATATTTTATATTAGTATTTCTTAGTTTTATACTAATATTATAATGCTAACTATTTCAAATGTAATTATTGATTTTAGGCTTCTGTGAATACTTAACACATTGAATATTTATCTCTGAAAAGTGAAGCTTTTAACTCAAGTGAACTCCTACATGTTAGCCTGAATGTTTTCTCGTGGCAATCAAAATGTTGTAGACAAAATTGTTAATGGAAAGTTGAAAATAATGGTTTTGGCAGTGGCTTAATGAAAATTTGGAAACAATATGTAACTTAAGGAATCTTTATGAGGGGTTGGACAACCATTACACAAAACATTTCTCAGTGTAAGGTTGGGTGGGGAAGACATTGTTAACCCCAACAAATAGTAGAGTGTCATCTTGGCTTGCCTCACTCCAATTAAAAATTAACACATAGATTTGAAATTACATCAATGATTCAAGTAGTAGTCCTGTGGACTTGGGAAGGGCTTAGCACACAATATTATACCTAGCTGACTCCTACTGCTAGACATTGTCTTTGAGCTTTCAAGACATCATCTAGATCTCTCCAAAAATAACTTCAATAGTTCAGTCCCTTCCACCTTTAACTAACTACCAAAGTTGCAAGTCTTAAATATTTTCTCCAATTTTATCAATGCTACAATTCCATCCTTTTTAGGCCATCTTCTAAATCTTTTACAAATTAACTTAACTCAAATTTTTTCACTTGAACCATGACTTTTGAGCTAGGAAATATGAAGAACCTATAACATCTATGGCTCGCAGGTTGCAACCTCATCAGAGAAATTCCTTGGATTTTGTTGCATCATGTAATGATTCTACTTCCTACAATAACTTCTATCGTTTAATATATTCTAATGAAATATGTAACACAATATGTTTACTCCAAATTTAGAGAGGGATGTTATAGAAGAAACCCTTACCAGTTTTATGATAGTTGGGATATCAATATATGTCTCCATTACCTCCTCTTCATGATAAGAATATCACTGCTTCTATTATCTCTTTCTTTGTTTATTCTCTTTTGAATGAATCAATTTCTCCTTTGGACTATTTTTCTCAATTGATATCTTCCATTACTCTAATTCTCTTTTTAAGTAAAACAAAAATACCTTCAGCAATTGAAAATTGAGACTTACATTTAAAAATTGAATGATAAAAAATAATATAGTAAAATCCTCAACACAACTACTTTACTAAATCTGGCAGGTCTTTCTAGATACACTAAAACTGCAATTAGAACTTAGCCATCCTACTTCTAAGGATAATTCAGATTTCTACACGGAAACAGGACAAAACAAATGATAATCACAATGGGTACCTTGTGGAAGACATCAGTTTTCGTATTTTCGTAGAATCCAATCAACATTGCAATACATATAATTAAATTTAGAAAAACATATCTATACTTTGTTAATTTTAGTGCATCGAGGGATGAAGTCGAAAAAATAATATTGTTTTATAAAATCTTAGATACATGCAATTAAGGTTTTGAAAGCATAAGCATAATAGGTGAAATGGGCTTGACACCTCAACATTAAGGCCTCAAGTGATCTACAAAATATAAGTCATTATTATATAGTATAATGGGAGAATTATGAGTACTCATCAATATCATTACCATAGATTTACTCCCATAAAATGCTCTTTTGGTTAATGTCAATAGTGAAAATGTCATCTACAAAATACTCAACATTTTTTATATTCCCGTCTCATGGAATTTAATTTGAAGGATCTACACTTGATTCACCTTTACCTTCACTATGTTAAGCCACTTTAAATATATATATAAGGTATAGCTAATGCACTAAGTATTAAAGTTGATATGTGTTGTGACTTTTTAGGAGTTACAATGTCTTTATCATGACGCTGTACTAGGGGGCATAGTTTCTAGAAATCATTGTGTTAAAGATCATAGCACACTATGGATTACCTAATTTTAGAGTTAGTATATTAGGGACTATAAAGTAACCAATGTCATCTTTTGTTAATGGTAATAGTGGTTCGAGGTCGCATTGTGGAAGGGTTTGTAATTCTCTAAGAGTACTAGTGATCATAGTAAATTAGGGGTTATATGGGTTATGGGACATCTCAGTTTTTTGGCATTCATAATGGATTTTGTTTAAGGGAAACAATCTAGTACTAGTGGGAAACAATCCATATGTTTTCCATCATTGATGTCATCCCACAAGTACTAGATTGTAGCTAAACAAGCCCTCAAAGATTTAGTAACTAGAGTTTTTCAAAAGGCTAGGGTTTTGCAACTCTTAAAAATATTGAAAAAAATAGGTTATCCAGAATTTTGAGATAAATAATTTATTTATATAATCTATCATTCAATTTTTTTTAATTTATAATGTATCATTCAAATTTTTCTAATCTAAGAATATTTAGAAAAAAAATATAAATTAATTACTTTTTTTATATTTATTTAAAAAAACTATTAATCCATGTGACCTTTTTGTTTATTATAAAATAATATGATTAATCCATATAAATTTTAATACGGAAATTTGTTATTAAACCACCTATCTTTAAATTTTATTTTAACAATTTTACTATATAACAAAAAACACTAATTACATTAATTATAATTTAAGCCCGTTGCTTATTCATAATTATGTGAATTCATTCTCATTATTCATAATTATGTGAATTCATTCTCATTATTCGAGAGGTCATTGAGAAGTTGTGTAGATAAAGTTTCAGAGAACATCTTTCACCTTTTGAATTTAGGGGTTAACTCTGTGTATATTTTGTGGGCTTTCATGAAAACAATTCATGTTTTTCTTTTAAATTTCACCAATACCTTTTTAACTTTTTTTAAGATTTTTGTTTTTTTAATTTAATTATTTTTTAAACCTTTTGGAGCATTGCAAAATGCAAATTTCATTTTTAACTTTTTTTAAGATTTTTGTTTTTTTAATTTAATTATTTTTTAAACCTTTTGGAGCATTGC
>APFE030136800.1:68695-96710 GCA_000404065.3 Pinus taeda
AAAAAAAAAAAAAAAAAAACAATCAACTAGTATTTTCAACATATCTCCCAACTGTTTTACTCAAATTTAGAGTGTTTGGATGCGGAATTTAATTCCTCATCCAAGGAGTATCCATGTTGCATATTTTAGATGGACCCTGCTACGCGAAAAATGAGAAATATATGAAAAACATTACTACAATCACGTTTTTTCATGTATTTCTCCTTTTTCATATAGCAGGGTCCATCTAAAATATGTAACATGGGTACTCCTTGGATGAAGAATTAAATTATGCATCCAACGAGTGCTCTCACTTAAAATTTGAGTAAAACCGTAGGGAGATGAGTTGAAAATACGAATTGAAAAAATAGTTTTTCTCTTTGTCCTCTAAATGATGATGTAATATAATCTTATTTTATTAATTCCACTATTTGTAATATTCCTTAAGAGACCCATTTTAGACCTCAAAATTTCTATAATGGAAATATCCTTCTAGTAGCAATTTTGGAAACTCCTCATACTTTGTTTCCATTTCTTCCAACCGTTCCTGCAATTCTCACTAGGATGTCATAGAGAATTATTACAATCAAGCAAAGGATATAAAGATAAGAGACTAACAAATAGTAAATACAACAATAGTGATAATCAAGAAAGATAGATATAAAATAATTATCATTTGAGAATTTGTCAGCTCCCTCTTTATCTTGGTCTCCTTGCACTGACTTAATTAGCTTCACCCACATCATCATCATCATGTCTTTTCTTCTTTGCAAGAGCTAAGGTTTCTTCTTTCAATTGAAATGTCAAATCCTAGGGTTTTTTCCTTAACCCTAGGGTTTACTTATCCAAGCCTTGTTGCTTGCTAGGGTTTACAAACCCTAGATACCCAAATGTCTAGAATCTTAGAATATTTCATAGTCACAACTTTAAGTCCTCTAAACCCTAGTGCTTTCACTTTACATCTCCTTGCAAGTCCACCAGTCTTTGACATCTGCAAGATTTTCTTTCCATATAAAAATATAGTCTCAATTACTCACTAACAATCAAGGATGTCATATCGTGTTAATCTCAGAGATATTCTAATGAAATTTCAAATCCATATCATACTACAACGTTTTGTGTAGACCTTGTCTTGATTTGGGCCATAACCCAAGGTTATAATGTTGTCAATGTGATTTAAAGAATTAGAATTTGGCATATTTTTGCTCAACTCTTTATAGAGTTGTATTCATACTTGTCTTAATTCATGTTCTTTGTACGTAGATAATGAAAGAAACCAAAGTCCTTTGGATTTGTATTGTAACTGATATTAATCATGTCATTCCTCTCCTCACTTCATGTTGGAAAATGCAATATGTCAGCAATTAATTCTGATTTTCCTTATCCTTAATAATTGTTTGGGAACTTTATTTATCTTCTTATGTCTTCCTTATCAGTTCTTCTTCATCAAAAAATTATCAAGAGCAAGACAATAAAGAACAGAGAACACATAAATTAGGCTTCAATCCAGGGAAAATCCTCTCTAAGGGGAAAACCCAGAAAAAACTCTTCTCTTCTTATAGAATTTGCTTCAATTGAGATAACAAAGACCCAAACCCTAGACCAAGTCCTCTTCCAAGTACCAAGTCAACCCTTCTAATAGAATCAGATTACCACGGTTCAATCCTACATCAACCAACTTCTAGCTACAACTTCAACCACAACTTCAAACCTGCAACTTCATCTTGCAACATCAGCCATGTAGCTACTACAGAAAATCTAACTCAATTCTTCAAGAGATCCTTCTTGATCAAGATAGTTCCTTCAAAGGTCAACAAAGTTAAAACAAAAAATTTCCTCTTCCAACAATTTGATACTGCAACTCATCCTCCTGCAATTTCGGCATTTCATGGAAGTTGCACAAACCCTAATTCTTCACACGTGTGAGAGAGATAGAGCCCCAAAACAAGTTCTCTTTCTTCTTCTCTCCTTCTAGACCTTCACTCTTCTTTTCTTCTTACTTTCTAGCTACAAATTGAACTTCCTCTCTTGAGATCAAACTTGTGAGTGAGTGAGTAGCAAATGAGGTTGAATTTGTTCCTTTATATAGCCCTTCCAAGGAGTCAAATTCCATTTTTTAGGCCAAATTGAAGCTGCCAGGGCTAACATGTACTTGGGAGGTTTCCAAGACTTTCTAGACTCAAAATAAATTATTTTACAAGATATATTTTTCCTAATTAAAGGGTCTTATAAACATGATGTTGACTCTCTTGACTCACGACAATAAATATTATGACCTAACAAACCCTAGAAGCATGAAGAACATGCTTTTACCTAGAAAACCATCAATAAAGAGCATGAAACCCATGCTTCAAAAATAATAACTTTTACTTTTCTTCTTTTGTTTGTTACATAAGATACATATTGAAATGAGTACAACTAAAACTATGAAGACCAAAACTAGTTACATTTCCAGCAGGAGGTATTCATAATTGTATAATTAGTACAACATCATTCTCAAATTGAAGAGTTCTCATAAGAAGAGTCGGATTGATAAGCCAACTGTAAGCATCAACATTATGACCAACATTGTCTTTTCAGGCCTAACTAGACAAGTTCATCCCTATTCAAGAGCATTATTTTGGGAGGCTTTATGTGTGATAACACACAACCTCTACAAGGCACATACCCCATCTAGATGTTCACAAGGTATGTCCTTTTAGGACTATTTTGATTTTGGATTCTCAATCCTCAAAGAATATTTGTCCTCTTCAACAACTCTTATCTTGGATACATGTCTCATCCTCAAAGAGCGTCAGTACCTTTCCTTTCTTGGATGTTTTATCCTCGGGGAAACTACAAATGCTTATCCAATCCTCTACCTTTCTCTTTTCAAGGTCTTCACTTAGACTTATGACTATTAGTCTTGGTCAAGTACATGACACATGAACAAGATAATGCACACGTGATGTCCATCATCGCTCCCTCTCAACCAAATAGAGGATATCCCTATTCTCCTTTTGATTAGAGAAGAGATCCTTGCTCCTATTCAAGGAGACTCCTTTGCTCCCTCTCAAACCTAGAGGAGATTCTAGACTTCCTTTAAATTTGGGAAGTTAACACCACAAGCCTTTTAGCTTGTCTCCATAAGAGTATCAACTACATGTTCTCTATAGCTACATGGCTCACTCTTTCCTTCACATCTCATTATATCGAGCTTTCGTCCTTCTTGGGTATCATGGAGCCATCTTTCTTCTTCAATCTTGTGACATGATCTTGTCATCATCAATGAAGGCATCATATTGAGCCTTTCAAATCTTCAAGTTAATCATAGCTTCCTCATGAAATCGATCTCCTTATCATTGTATGAACTTGACCTTCAATTTATCTTCTCGAATTTGCAACCTCTTAATCCTAGGATGAAAGACATATTGACTTCATATTTGTCATATATCATATTTTGAGCATGTCTCAACATCCTTCATATAAACCAGGAATATCCTTCTAGGTAGCAAAATAATATGTTAACTAGATAATTAATAACAAAAATATTAGGCTTACCTCATCATGATGGCCTTCGCATTGAAGCACCAACATCCTCACAGTCCATCTCCACACGAGTTTTCCTTCATAAATCAAAGTGCCCAAGGATCGAACTTGATTACCAAGTTAGAACTTCTTCTAGAGAATATATTGAATGTTAATCATTATTCCACATAATCTAAAGAAAGTCTTAATTCTTTATTCATCCTTAAGTAAGCCAAATTCTTGTCTTTAAACATCACATAATCATACTAAGCATATTCCAAGATTTTTTACATATGAATCTTATCCAAGATTTGCTTTCAATATGCATTCCTATGTTACTATTCCATCATCTAGCTATATGTCCCACAATGAGCCTACAACCTAACCAATTGCAAGTCTCCATCCCTCAAGAGTATTGTTTACATACTATATGTAATGTATATTAACCTTGCCATAATGCTTCTTCCAAGAACCTTCCAAGATATTGGTTCTAACAGGATCATGATGATCCATTTTAGCAAAATGACTACCTCTAACATAATGTTAGATAATTCTTGGATGAATATTATTCAAAAATGGTCCAAATATTCTCAATGGAAGATTAGATGACTCTTACAAAGAAATTAAAAGCTACTATCATATGATTTTATCTATGATGCCATAAAAAACAATAACTCTTCTAGAGTAAGCAATAATGCATTATATCCTAAGGGAAAGGCCAACTTCACAAAGAACCTATCAGAGAGGCTGCCTTCCTTAATAGTAAAGATCTTTGGCACCTTCTTTCTTTGGCTTCTTCTCAGGTTTTCCCATTTCTTTGACTATGTGTGATTCACTTCTTTCCATTCTTTTGTTGCTTTGCTTGTTCGGACAATCCCTCTTAAAGTGTCCATATTCATTGCATCCAAAGCATTGACCCTTGGGCATATCAGGATTCTTCTTAGGCTTTCCAAACTTTCCCTTCTTCAACTTCTTGATTTTAGCAATGAAGGGTTGAGATTGTTCATCTGATTCAATGTCATCATTTGCCTTGATCCTAGTATCTTCCAAAATGCATTGAGAAAAGGAGTTGAGTATTTCTTAGAGTAGATGCTCATTGCGAAATTGCTCCATTCTGGTGGCAAAGCATTTAGTACACATATGGTCATTTCGAAGTCAGAAATTGTCTCCCAAAGCCCCTACAATTGGTCTCTTATTAGAGAAATCTTCATTAGAAAGAATTTCATGTCCTCATCCTTTGATTTATTAATTTTGTATAGTTTATTTCTCAAAGAGATCTTTTGCCCCAATGTACGTATAGAGTACAAATTGACTAGCTTGTCATACATAGTCTTAGAAGTCTTCAAATTAACAACAAATGGAACAAGTTGATCCTTAATAGACTCTACAATGATCCTTTGTGCCCTTACCTCCCCCTTCTTGTATTTTGCTAGTTCTTGAGCCTTGTCTTTACTAAGTTCAATCATTTCACCAAGAACATATTTCATTACTTCATGTTTTGTAAGTGCTAGATCGATCCTTTTCTTCCATACTAGGAAATTTGTTGACCCAACGAGCTTATTTCTTTCCTTACAGAGAGAACACATTCGATTTGTAGATTCAGACGCAAAGATACTTAATTGTTGATCAAAAGTATTCCCTTCTCTGATGATGCCTCCAACTATCTCAAGGTTTTCAATATCTTTAAGAAGACTTCAATAACAACTTCTAAAAGTGATGATAACAAAATCCTTTGATGCTTCCTTCAAGCATGTCTTCCAATTAGCCTTAAAATAGATCATTTTCCCAAGAGAGAACAACAACCTTCTTGTAGTCTACCTCTTCCTTTGATGAGAGCTTCATGTAGTTTTTTTCAACAAAAGCTTGATATAGTAACCCTTCTTCTAGATCAATGGGTCTTCTTTTTCCTTCCCTTTGATAAGAAAACCCTTCTTTATGTCCACAAGATGATCCTTCCAATTGCCTTTTATTTTTCACCTTAGCTCTGATACCATGTTGGAAAATGCAATATGGAAGCTATTAATTCCAATTTTCCTTATCCTTAATAATTGTTTGTGAACATGAAATAATCTTTGATAGACTATGAGAACTGATCTGCGTTGCGCTCTAGAGTTGGTGATCCGTTGCCTCGGCCCTCTGCGCACAGCCTTCTTTGGCGATCCAGATCCTCCCTTGCCCGATCAGAGTTGCGTTGGCTATGCCCGCTGCTCCAGGTTGAGCTTGATTGATGGAGCAGAATATTGATCCAATGGAGCCTCCTCCTTCGGCCCCCTCTGAAGCCGAGGCTTTCATCAGCCTTCTAAGTTCTCTGCCCAAAAAGAAATCGACTGAGGCAGCGAAATTTTTCAAACGCCTGGAGGACATTCCTGAGATCTCACTTCCTCCCGAGAAGTCGATCCAGGTTGCCCTCTCTCTTGCTGAGCGTGCATTAGTTGGATAGTTCACTGGGCTCTGGCCCTCACCCAAATCCACAGAGAGTTGGGTCGCAAGGAACTAGGCGCCACTCATCAAGAGCAGAGTTAACGTACTTCTTGGGGAAGGGTTTCTTCCTGTTTGAATTCACCAAAAAAGAAGACAAGGAGCTGATATTCCGCAATGGCCCTTACTTCATGGGCCCTCAAGGGTTGTATCTGAATAAATGGACGTCTGATTTCGACCCAATTGTAGATGTGCCCTCAGCCGTCCCCATGTGGGTTCATTTGCCTAATCTGCTAATGCATTGCTGGAATTGGGAATCCCTCATGCACATCGGGAATACCCTAGGCAAATTCATTGACCGTGCCAACAACAAAGATCAATTTGACTGCACCAGAATTTGTGTTGAAGTTGATCTGGAAATCGTTCTACCAGAGGCGATAAAGATCAAAGTGGGCAGTTGGTCGCATATCCAAAAACTGGACTATGAGCAGCTCCCATTCAAGTGCAGGAAATGCCATGTCTACGGCCATTTTGCTAGAGATTGTCCGAAGAACAGTGATGTAGAGAAGGGTAAGGAGGAAGGATGGACTCAAGTTAAAAGAGCCAAAAACAAACCTCCAAGAACCGGCAATAACAATACCAAAGTCCCTCAGGCCGACTCAGGGCTTCAAACCCCTCACATGGAGGATCAAAGGAACAAATTTAATCAGTTAAGTTCAGCAACAAAAAACTCCCAAGGAATAGAGACACCAAATGAAGGACCATCGCATAATGAGCCCCAACCGGAGTCAAAGCAAGCCGATAAAAATACAGTCATAACGGAAGAGATACCCTCAGAAGAGACTGAGGATGGGCAAAGCTCGGAGGATTCAGAAGAGGAAGGAGAAATAGAAAGCACACGGGCTTCGCCCAGATGGTCAATTAGAGACCGGAATACCGCTCGAGAAAATAGAGAGCAGGAAACATACAAAGACAAAGTGCAAGGAAGTCAGCCCACCCTCGAGAAAATTCTGTCTAAGACTCCGAAGATGACTAGAAACCAGATCCAGAGCTCCAAAGGAGCTTCCCATTCCAAAAGCAAGTAATGAAGATCATCTCCTGGAACTGCGGGGGTATGGGGAGCAAGATAAAAGAAGAAGCCATGAAAATTCTAATAAGATCCGATTCTCCTGACATACTCCTCATCGAGGAGACTAAAATGGAGGATAAGGCCTTCCTCCATATAGGCAAAAATCTTTGGAAAAGAAGTGAAGGACAGGCAGTCTCAGCCCGGGGTGCCTCGGGAGGCCTGGGAACTCTATGGAACACAAACAAATTCATGAAGGTACATGAAATCACCACCGCTCACTGGCTGTTCACAAAGCTGAAGCATGTGGGCTCAGATGAGATCCTTTGTCTTATTAATGTGTATGCTCCAGTCAACGCTGGAGAGAAGAAGGTCTACTGGGAAACCATTAGAGGACTGGAAAATTCAGAAATTCTCGAAAACATCATCATTGCTGGAGATCTAAACCTCACCTTGTCCTTGGCCGAAAAATTCGGAGGAAGCATTGTAAGGGATCCAGCGCGTGAATGGGTGGAGGACTTGCTTCAGGATTGGGACATGATCGACATCAAACCTTCATCAGGCAAATATAGCTGGTCCAACAGAAGACTCGGGCAGGGACACATTGCTGCAAGGTTAGACAGATTTTTTGTTCAAATTTCTTTTCTTCTTCTTGGTTTAGAATCTAGAATGCACATTCTTCCATGCAGTGTGTCTGACCACAGACCCATCAAGCTAGATCTAGTGGCTCATTTGGATCAAGGCCCCATTCCCTTTAAATTCAGCCCCTTGTGGGTCAAGGAACAGATCTTCATGCAGTTAGTAAAAGATACATGGAAGCAGCCTGTCAATGGCTCAACCTTTTACGTTTGGGAAGAAAAGCTCAGAAGAGTGAAGGCTGCTCTGAAAACATGGGCTAAACTCCTACCCAATCCAGCAACAGAAAGGAAAAAGATCCAAAATTTCCTTGAGATCTATCAGATGAAGACGGAAAATGAAGTAATCACAAAAGAATTCTTGGATAAGGAAGTTGCGCTCCAGCAACAGCTTCTAAAAGCAAGCTTGGTCGAGGAAGAGTATTGGAGGGTCAAATCTCGTAGACTATGGCTCAAGGCAGGAGATAGGAATTCTGCTTTCTTTCATAAGCAATCCCAGGCTCGAAAAAACTTTAACTCAATTTCTGAAATTAAGGAAGGGGATAGCACCCACAGAGATATCCAAAGCATAAAAAATGTCGCCTTCTATCATTTCAAAAGCTTGTATAGTGAAAAAGAGGACCAGGGTCAGGTATCATCCTTAATGGATGAGGTTTCGAATCTGATTTCGACCAGAAAAAAATCAATTATTGGAAGTAGAAGTCACTAATGAGGAAATTAAAGCCTCCCTCTTCGCCATGGAGCCCAACAAGGCTCCGGGCCCAGATGGGTTCACCGCCAGATTCTTGCAAACTTGCTGGTAGATAGTGGAAAAATATTTAGGCGGAATGGTTTGAAAATCTCAAGCATGCCAGAAAATAGGAGGAGGTACCAACTCAGCTTTCTTATCCCTTATCCCTAAGGAAAAAAGAGCCAACACTTTCTCCAGATTTCGCCCTATCTCCCTCTGCAATATAGGTTACAAGATGATAACAAAAGTGATCACCAACAGGTTGAAACCTATCCTTCCATCCATCATTCCAGAAAACCAGGGAGGCTTCATCCAGGGCAGACAGATTGTGGACAACTTCATACTGGTCCAGGAGGCGATACACTCAAGCTTGACCCGAAAAGAGAAAGGCATGGTGGTCAAATTAGATCTTGAAAGTACATTTGATAGAGTAAGGCACAGGTTTCTGTTGGATGTCATGCACAAATTTGGGTTTAGTCCCAAGTTCATCAATTGGATTAAGGCTTGTATCAAGGAACCTTGGATCGCCCCTTTGGTGAATGGAAGGGCCGTAGACTTTTTCAAGGCCTCCAGAGGGCTGAGGCAAGGGTGCCCTCTATCACCCTTTCTCTTCGTGATCCAAGCCTCCATCCTTAGCTTCCTCTTGAACAAAAAGCAAGAGGATCAAGAAATAATGGGAATAAACATTGCAAGAGGCGTCAAAAGTATAAATCATGCCCTGTTCACAGATGATACTCTACTCCTGGGCATTGCCTCCCTGCCCTCAGCAAAATATTTCAAAGAAGTGTTGGATGACTTTTTTGAGGACTTAGGAAGTAACCTCAACAAAGGAAAATGTCACATCTACTGTTGGAATATAAAGGCCAGAACGATTCAAGCTATTTCTAACTGTTTTGGTTTTGCAGCCTCATGTGCCTGGTCATCCTTTAAGTACCTGGGGCTCCCTATATTCCAAAAAAGAGCCCTCAGTAAAGACTAGTTTCCTATGCTGGATAAAATCAAGTCAAAAACCCGTTCCTGGGGATACAACTGGCTCAACCTAGCAGGTAAAACAATGCTAATAAAATCTATTCTAAATAGTCTTCCTATCTATCAATCTGTAGTGATGATGGCTCCTCTTGGCATTACAAGGAAAATTGAGGAGTATATCAGGAAGTTTTTCTAGAAAGGAGGGAAAGCCAATGAAAAGAGAATACCCTTAATAAACTGGGATACAATCTCTCTGCCCAGAATGGAAGGGGGTCTGCAATTCAAGAACATTAACAACCAAAACATTGCCTTGGGAGCAAAGCTGCTATGGAGGATAATTGCGACAAAGACAGGCTGGGATCAACTTGTATTGTGGAAGAAGTACTTTCGTGGACAGAGAACCCATTGTCTTGATAATCCATCAGCCATTTCTGGAACTATGATCCAAAAATTGTGTGATAGAGCCCTTGATTTAATCAAACAACACTTGCATTGGATCCTGGGGAACGGGAAATGTATCAAAATATGGGAAGACAACATTATGGGCAGCGACCCCATTGTGGAGGACTGCTCTCTGTCCCTGCTAAAAGACTGGATGGACAGCGCTGGAGTCAAAACGTTGTGGGATCTGTCTCAGTGGGAAAATAATAACTGGCAGTGCTGGAGAAACATTGAGGTACCTCCGCATCTGACTAAAGACTTCTCCAATCTTCTAAATCATCTTAATGGCAAAGCACCTCTTAATAGCAATAAGGCAGATCAACGAGGTTGGGGATCGACCCCAGGAAGTATATTGTCGCTTAGGGTTATAAGCAGCTCGCTCAGATACCATATGCGTTGCCTGATCCAAGACCCTGGCAGGGGATTTGGTCTCACCCTACGCTCCCCAAGATCGATGTGTTTTGTTGGCTTCTTGGCCACCATCAGATTCTCACGGAAGACAGACTGCGGAAAAGGGGATTCAGCAGCCCCTCGCACTGCTCTCTATGTGGAAACGATGAGGAAATAGCTGCCCACCTGATGCTGTCATGCAATTTCGCTATGGATCTCTGGAAAGAAGCGCTAAGTCCTCTGAACACCGAAGTCATCACGCCCACCCACTGCTCAGATCTATTTTCTAACTGGGCTTACAGGTACCCTGGAGGCACTCAAAACCAGCAGATTAAAAGAGCCTGGATCGTGATGCCAAAAATCATCTGTTGGCACATTTGGTTGGAACGAAACAGCAGGATATTTAATGACAAAAAGAGTGATCCTGCAATGATCTGGAGCAAAATCAAAAGCCATCTAAAGGACTGTATGGGAGACCAGTTGGACAGGGAAGGCCTCAACGATCAAGACGCAACCTGGGGGAATTTGTTGGGCCTTCAATTCATTAACAAAATCAGGTCCCCCCTTCCCCTAAACCAATGGCAAATTCGCCTCAATACTGAAGATCTAGATGAATTATGCAAAATAAAGGCAAGGAAAACTTTGTTCTTTGATGGAGCCGCAAAGGGCAATCCCGGCAATTCTGGAGCTGGTGGAGTCACTAAAAATGCAGATGGAAGAATCGAATCTAGATATGCCTGGGGAGTGGGCTTCAACTCCAACATTCAAGCAGAAGCCTTGGCTCTCCTTCAAGGACTCAAGATGCTCACCTACCTGGACATCAAAGACGCAATCATCTTTGGAGACTCTCAGACCATAATTAAGCTCATGGTGGATAAAACCACTCCATCAGATGTAAGACTAGCAAGACTCATCAGCAGAATTAGAATTTTGATTAACACTTTCCAGAACCTAGAGTTCTTGCATGTTAAAAGAGAAAACAATAAAGAAGTTGATGCAGAAGCTAACAAAGTGTTGCTTCTCCCTCCTAGAATGCTTCTAAGAGATGGAGAGGAAAGCTGGGATTTCATTCCTTAAATCAGCCTGTTTAATATGTTTTACTGTCTTTTAATGAAGCAGTTTGTCTGTATTAGCAGTCTAGGAAAGATAGACAAAGTTGTAAGAACTGCAGCTAGTAAAAAATGCAAGCTTAGTGGAGGGGAAATCAAATGGAGTCGGATAGAAGAGAAACCTAATCATTGCACATCTCTATGTAAACCGAATTACGGCTTTTCAGCCAAGAATTAATATAACAATCTACTCGTTTCTGTCAAAAAAAAATAATTGTTTGTGAACTTTATTTATCTTCTTATGTTTCCTTTATTAGTTCTTTTTCATCAAACAATTATCGAGAGCAACACAATAAAGAACAAAGGGCACATAAATTAAGCTCCAAGCCAGGGAAAAACCCCTTCAAGGGGAAAACACAGAGAAAACTCTTCTCTTCTTATCGAATCTACTTCAATTGAGACAACAAAGACCCAAACCCTCAACCAAGTCCTCTTCCAAGTACCAAGCCATCCCTTCCAATAGAATTGGATTACCACAGCTTGATCCTGCATCAACCAACTTCTACCCGCAACTTCAGCCTTGTAGTTGATGCAAAAACCCTAACTCAGTTCTTCAAGGGATCCTCCTTGATCAAGACAAATCCTTCCAAGATCAACAATGTTAAAACATAATATTTCCTCTTCCAACAACTTCATACTGCAACTCGTCCTCCTACAACTTGGACCTACCATTTCTACCTTTCCTGGAAGTTGCACAAACCCTAATTCTTCAGACGTGTGAGAGAGATAGAGCCCAAAAATAGGTTTTCTTTCTTCTTCTCTCCTTCTAGAGCTTTGTTCTTACTTTATTCTTTCTTCCAAACTACAGATCGAACTTCCTCTCTTGAGATCACACTTGTTAGTGAGTGAGTGCAAAATGAGGTTGAATTTGTTCCTTTATATAGCCTTTCCAGGGGGTCGAATTCCCTTCTTTAGGCCAACTTAAAGCTGCCAAGATCGACTTGTACTTCGAAGGTTTCCAGAACTTTCTAAACTCAAAATCAATTCGTTTGCACGATATATTTTTCCTGAAAGGATCTTATAAACATGATGTTGACTCTCTTGACTCCTAACAATAAATCTTATGACCTTACAAACCCTAGAAGCATGAAGAACGTGCTTTTACCTAGAAGACCATCAATAAAGAGCATGAAACCATGCTCTTAAAAATAATAAATTTTACTTTTCTTCTTTTGTTTGTTACATAAGATACATATTGAAATGAATACAACAACAATTATGAAGATTGAAACTAGTTACATTTCCAACACTTCAAAGATCAAAAGTAGACAAAAAGATGACTTAGTTGGATTATCTTTAAAGTTTAGACAGAGATATGTTTTAGACTTCTTTAGATCTTGAATTAACTAAAGTGACTTTTGGAGCATCTACATGTACTAAGGCCATCACAGAGGCTTAGATTACACTCATGATCATGTCATGTCAAAACAAGCTCAAGCTTTATGACTTCCAAGTCAAGGTTGCCACTAAAATAAATTGGTTTTTCCATTGGCTAATGATCTCTTGAGGTTTCTCATGTTGACATAGATTGTCATTGATGTCAATATGGAAATATTCGAGGAGCCAAGAGGAGCAGATAGAGCCATCAGAAGTGCATGAAAATACACTATCGAAGGCGCAAACACATATATATAGGCTAGATACACTATCGGAGGCACAAACACACATATATATAGGCTATATACACTGTCGAAGGTAGAAAAACTTATATATATGCATTTACACTATCGGAGGCGGAAGAGTTAGTTATTATGTAGATTATCTTTCGGATACATCGCATTAGGTTTCTTTTTTATCGACATTTCGAACCTGCAATGGTGGTTCATCTTCAGGATGTATCCGGAAGATAATCTACATAATCATGAAACTCGCAGAAACCTCAAAGACAAAAGGCTTATTTATATTGGAATACACTATCGGAGCGGAGAAATATATATGTATCGGTGATATGATAATCGGCGGTTCGGTTATGTACCATCACCCCAAACCCCTGACAACAACATATATGTGTAGACCCAACGAAACACATAAGTTCAAGTGCATAAACAGTGAAGTCTACCGAAGTGTTCCCAAGCATGTTTTTAGTGTATTTCAGATTTTGTGCTTTAAGCCTTGTTCCAGGAGGATACCTAAAATTGCTCTAGCATAGAACATACCTAAAATTTAACACCTTAGCACATTAAAACATGCAAATTTGCATTATATATATAAATATCATATAACTGTGATACATGCGGACCCACTATAACAATGAAATATGATTTAATATCATATCGCATCTGCCCTATCGGTAATCGCATATCGCAATACACAAAGGGTTGTTCCTGCAAGTGCCAATTGCGATGAATGTTGCGGACCCAATGCAACATTACAGTTTGGTCTATTGGTATGTCGCATTAGACATATCGCAAGTGCTTAAGGCCTTGCACCTTTGAAAGCACCGATTACGATATACATTGCGGACCTGATAAAGTTACAAATGTGGGCATAATAAATTTGAAGTCCGCCCTTTATCGTTTTTCATATATTCTAGTGTATTACATTTGCCACCATAAAAAGGTGAGCCCGCATTACCTGAGCATCCGACCCTCCACCATTGATCATCCCTTTGCAGATCCAACAGTCTACATATATTTCGAGTGGAAATATAGCTCAAGGAATACCCGCCCAAAAAAGTGGTATCCTCTTCCTTCCCGCTGCTACGTGTCACCTGTCGAGTGGAATCGGAAGCCATCCGCTGAATACTAGTTCCCGCTTATGCCCCTTCCGAAATACCACTTGTGGTATAAGAATAATTGTATTTCACAGGGATTTTAGGCCAAAAGGCTTATGATAATAGTTCTGATAGTTCAGGAGGCCTGAACTAAAGTCTATTGTGATTGCGATTGGGACGTGGCATGTGGGTTCATCCTAATTGGTACAGTCTCTTCATTAAACAATAAAATCTTGTGTATACCTATTAACATTAAAAGAAAAAGGGGCTTTGTTACAATTTTAACACATAGTAGTGAGCACGAAGAGGCAGAGGAAGCCACAGCGATCGAAAAGCCAAGAAGCTAAAGGGTAAGCCAACGCAGAGGAAACCGAAAAGCCCAAGCAATGAACAAGAGGGAAGCCAAAGGAAAAGTCAGCATAGAGGAATCTGAAGCGAGCGTTGAAGAAGCTGAAAAGCCCAATGGGAAGCAGAAACAAATAGTCAGAGGCATTAGGAATACAAAAACAGGGGAAAACAAGGTAGTGGGCGTGAATAATCAGTGTTAGAGGAAGCCAAAGTTCAAGCAGAGGCAGCAGAGATAAGAGAAGCAGGAGAACAGGAATTAAGCAGAAGCTCAGTAGGTTTGGGAGCTGAGAACTACAGCAAAACAATTTATAGTAGGTTTGGGTTGGAGCCCACAGGGTTGGAGCCTCATAACTGAAAGGATTGGAATCCTTGGGAGTTGGTGCTCCTAAGTGCAAAAATATTTCCTTGGAAGAACAAAGTTGGTGCTCTGGAGGTTAAAGCCTCACAAAAGTCCAAGTTGGTGATTGGAAACTAATTGCAACCAGTTATATATTGTATTTATTTCATTGCACTATTTGTGTTAATAAAAACATTTATTTCAGCTATCTATTTTTGTGTTCCATATATATATGTTTTGGTGATAAAAAGAACAATTAAAAAGAAATATTGATTCACCCCCCACTTAGTATTTCCAACATTGGTGTCGGAGTGGGCTTCTTCATATTAGCCTAACAACTTAAAGAAGGATTTGTAGCCATGATAAGAAATCACAAAGCGTTAGGAAAACCTCCTCTGTTCGACAGCACTAACTATGGTTTCTGGAAAAAGAGAATGACCTACTACTTAATGTCCCTTGGACTTGAAGTCTGGCATTTCGTTCTAAATGAGTACCAAATTCCTACCACTCTTCCAACAGATCAAGACGAGAGGAAAGCCTGCATTGTAAATGCAAAAGCCTTGAACTCCATCACTAGTGGAATCACTAATTCCGAGTTTACAAAAGTAATGAATTGTAACTCTACCAAAGAAATATGGGATAAGCTAGTTGGCTTATACGATGGAGACCCAAAAGTCAAGAAGGCAAAGCTTCAAACTCATAGAAGGCAATTTGAAAGTCTGAAGATGGAAGATGAAGAATATATTGCAGCATACCTCCTCCGAGTAGCTGAAGTGGTCAACTCCCTTAAAGGATTGAATGAAAAGATTGAAGAAAGTACCATTGTTCAAAAGGTCTTAAGATCTCTTCCAGACAGATTCGACTCCAAAATAAGTACCATAGAAGAAGAAAAGGATCTAGATACTCTCAATATGGATGAATTCCATGGAAACTTCACTGCCTATGAGATGAGACAAGGTGGCCCAAGCTCCAAAGATGCAGCATTCAAGGCCTCAAAAAACAAAAAAGGGGGAAGAAAGGAATGACTGTAGTGATGACTCCGATGTAGAATCTGAATTGGCTCAATTTGTACGAAATCTGAAGAAATGATCCAAGCCAAAAGGTAAGCACCGTCTTATCTGTTTCAAATGTGGAAAAATAGGTCATTATGCTACAAAATGTCCTCATAAACATGATAGTGATGATGAAGGAAATTATAAAAGAAGAGTATGCAAAAGGAAAGGGATCAATAAAAAGAACTTCTTCTCGAAGCAAGATGAGTCTAATTAGGATGAATTTGTAGTCATCAAAAAGAAATTAGATGAGGAAAGTGACCATGATGAAAGCCAAGAAACATTATTCATGGCATTCACAACTGATGATGACTCGGGGCTAGAAAGAAATGTAGATTAACTATTAATAAGTGTTATTGAAAAAAATGAGAAATTATGGAATAAAATCATTTCTCTCAAGGTAGAAAGCAAGGAAACAAGAAGAAGAGAAGATCTCTTGGAAACAAAGCTAAAAGAAAAAGAAGAGACTTGCGAAGAACGTGAAGCCGAAATAGTATCTCTGAGGAAGGAATTGGAGAAAGTTAAAAAGGGTTGGAAAGGCTCTCAAATACTTGAGACTATCCTGAAAAGTCAAAAACCTCAACATGACAAGGATGGAATAGGTTTTAAAGGAGAATCATCAAGCACTAAGAATAGTGTGAAAAGCTATGTTGATGCACTTTTGTTAGAATTGCCAACTAGGGCCAAACTCCATGTGGGTCATATTATTTATGGCAGTGGATATTTTTATTGGATCCCTCTCATTGAGAGGTGTAGGATTGATCTAAAGTTCATCCGATTCCAATAAGTATTTATGAAGTTATAAATTTATTTATGTTATGGACAAATTGTTAAGTCAGCCAACAACTTATGTAGGCTCAGAAGCCCAACAGTCATGTCTATTCAACCTCTACATTTTAGTATAAATAGAAGAGGACTTCAAGTCATTTCTACACACTTGGATCTCTTCCTCTCTCTACCTGTCTTTGGGTTTTAGTAGGAGGAGAGATCCTAAGGAAAAGCCGGAACTCCCAAAAAATCCAGAAAGGTTGGAAAAGCTGGAAAAGCCAGAATTATCGGAAACGCCAGAAAAGCTGAAAATACCGGAAAAGTCAGAAAATCCAGAAATGGCGAAAATGTCGAAACTGTCAGAACTGCTGGAAAAGCCGAAACTGCCAGAAAAGTCGAAACTACCAGGAACTGCCGAAACAGTCGAAGCATTTGTCTCCGAAGGAAGGCAGCATGATGTATGAGATCCTGGGCAACATAATAAGCAGCATGATGATATGAGCATGGGCAGCATAATGATGAATGAGATCATGAGCATGGGCAGCTTAATGATGAATAAGACCATGGAAGATGCAGCATGATGAGCAGCATGAAGATGAGAGCAGCTCAGTCATCAAGGTTCAACACATGTGATAGTGCAGCAAGGTGTCACACAGTAATGTGCAGCAAATAGACGAGATGTAGCACTATGATAGGTGAACGAGACACCTTAGAAAATCAGTGGAAGCAATATGTCTTCAACTGATCTCATGACGATATCAAAAGTCAAAGTGATTGACTTTTATTGTAAATGTACTATCTCTCTCACTTTCTCTGCTAAACTTTGAAGAACATAAAATAAGAATTGATCAAGGGTTTCCCCACATTGTGGGGTTTGTCCCTGGCTAGCGCCACATCTTGTGTCCTCTTGTCTTGGCTTGTCTTCTGCGATTTATATTTATGTTCTATCTACAGTTTACTTTATGCTTATGTGATTGCTAATGTGGAAAAGAAATTGAAATAAATTGCTCTAGCATAGAACATACCTAAAATTAACATAGTGTCAGAGTTGAGGTGAAGACAATGCCCAAGCAAGAGTGAAAGAGAAATCACCAAAGACAATAGGGAAAAGACAAAAGAATCAATGAGTTCCACATCTCTCTTCTAAGTTCGCTAAGGGTGAAGTGGAAGCAGAGAATATTATCAAAATGGCAAAGCAGAAGATCACTTCATTGGGAAGTTAAGATCTAAGGGTGGAAGGAAAGGGAGATGCCTTGGTTGCAATAAGTTCGACCATCATGCAAAGGATTTTCTGAATAGCAGACACATCTCTTGATGAATATAACAATCATTCCAAGGACATCTTCAATGATCAGAGGAATGATAACTAATGCAAGTCACCAAGGAAATGGTCAACTCTTCAAAGAAAGGAAGGAACCCCATAATCTCTTTTACGTACCTGATCGCAAGAAGAACCTGGTGTCCATCTCGAAAATGGAAGTTTAAGGTTTTAGGGTGGAACTCATCGATGAAAAGGTATGTGTTTGAAATTAGATTTTTCAAAGATGTTTTAGAGTTCAAAGTTGTATCAAGTCCACTGAGGACCATGTCCATTGACTCAACACCGGAGGTCTGTGAGTCAGATGGTGACCGGGATGCCTGAATTCAAAAAGAGCATGAAGGTACATGTCTGAGATGTACCAAAGGAAAATCTTACAAGGGGACCTTTCCCATCATGTAGCAGGGCCAAAGGTTTGGAACAACCCATGGAGTTTGAGATTCATGAACGAGAATCTCATGTATACATGTGGAAGAAAGCCCTCTATGGCTTGAAGAAAAACACCCCAGGCGTAGTATGAGAGGATTGATAGCTGTTTGATGAAGTTGAGATTCACTAGGAGTGAAACCGATCCAAACCATTACCCAAAGGTTGTGGACGATAGACCTCTCATACTGGCACCTCATAAGGACGACCTATTTCTGACAGGTGCAGACCCTCTCATTTGCAGAAGTAAGAGGGAGTTGGATTCCGAAAGTGGAATGATAAACTGCAAGCCTGTGACTACCTCGAGGATATTAACTTTCAGAAGTTATATGGTAGTGATGTCGGACCAGATTTGGGAAATGCCTTTGAGTTTTATAAACTCAATCACGTTGATGTTCTTGGTGAACTCCGGACATATGTTTTGCAGTTAGCATGGTAAGGTCATATTTGGTTGAGCCTCACTGGATTGGTGCCAAGAATCCTCTAAGATATCTTCAGGGCACAATCTCTCATGGATTGAGACACACTGCCGGAAATATGAAAACTGTATGATTATTCGAACATTGACTGGGCAGGCAGTGTGGAGGATCACTAGAGCACTTCTCAACGTTGGTTCTCATTGGATTCTACTTCGATATCATGGATGAGCAGGAAGCAGAAATCGGTTGTTATAAGTACCGCCGAGAACGGATACATAACTACGAATATGACCTCGTATGAAGTTGCCTGGTTGTGGAAACTCTTCAGTGAGTACACATGATGAATACCATTGTGATTCTCTATGACAACCAGAAGTGGGATTCGATTATTGAGGAATCTCGTATTCAATGATTGCTCTAGCAGATAGACATCAAATACTGCCTTATCTAGGATATGGTAAGTCGATGAGCAAGGAGGCTCCATCGCATTGAGATGATGTACACGTCGCTACACTTTGTTAGAGCCCCGGGGAAAGATCAAATTTGTGATTTTCTCGAACGACTTGGAGTCGTCGAGAGATCCTTGTAAAAGGGTCCTGCATGTTGCATACATTGAGCTTTGGGAGCTCTGGGGGCTTGCGGTTCTTATTGGAGCAACATACGACCACAGGGTGACTCACCCTCCCTTGGTGGTGCGCACTGGGACAGGATGATTCGTTGTCCTGTGGACAGGATGATTCGCTCTCCTGTGGACAGGATGATTCACTCTCCTGTGGACAAGATGATTCGCTCTCTTGTGGAACAAGATGATTCGCTCTCTTGTGGGACAAGATGATTTGCTCTCCTGTGGACAGGATGATTCGCTCTCCTGTGGACAAGATGATTCGCTCTCTTGTGGGACAAGATGATTCGCTCTCTTGTGGGACAGGATGATTCGCTCTCCTGTGGACAGGATGATTCGCTCTCCTGTGAACAAGATGATTCGCTCTCTTGTGGGACAAGATGATTTGCTCTCTTGTGGGACAGGATGATTCGCTCTCCTGTGTATCAGGATGATTAATTCTCCTGTGAGGTCTGGATGATGTGTTCTCCATGACGATTGTGTAGCAGGATGATTAATTCTCCTGTAAGGTCTGGATGATGTGTTCTCCATGACGATTGTGTAGCAAGATGATTAATTCTCCTGTGAGGCCTGGATGATATGTTCTCCATGGCGATTGTGTAGCAGGATGATTAGTTCTCTTGTGAGGACAGGATTCATTAAGTTCTCCTGTCGAGGCATCCTACCCATGTAGTCTGGGACTCATGGGAAGTACCTCTCATCTGATCAATGAGCAGGGAAATGAGGATAGGGACCATAATAGTACCGATGGACCCATCGTTGTATCTACCATACTCCCTATGCTAGGATGACCTTCATCGATCTGGGATCAATGATACTAGTCTGGGACCAGTGTTAGGAGTTGTACCCATTATGACACTGACTTCAGGTCAGTGGAGGACTGGTCTGGGACCAGTGGTACATACTCTAAAACTGACTTCCAGTCAGTAGAGTACTGGTCTGGGACCAATGGTAGGAGTTGTACCCACTATGACACTGACTTCGGGTCGGTTGAGGACTGGTCTGGGACCAATGCTACATATGCTGAGACTGACTTCGAGTCAGTAGAGTACTGGTCTGGGACCAGTGGTGGGAGTTGTACCTACTATGACACTGACTTCGGGTCGGTTGAGGACTAGTCTGGGACCGGTGGTACACACTCTGAGACTGAATTCGGGTCAGTGGAGAATGGTATGACACATTCTCGATTAATTCTTCTTCTTCATGGTTCAACTAAGCTAAGTTGAGCAGAGCAAAGCTAGCAGAGCATAGCAGAGCAAAGCAGAGCCAGTAGAACCAGCAGAGCTGAGCAAAGCAGAGCAGAGCCAGCAGGGCAGAGTAGAGCCAGTAGAGCTAGCAGAGCTGAGAAAAGCTGAACAGAGCCAGCAGAGTTCAGTAGAGCTAGCAGAGCTGAGCAGAGCAGTGTAGGGGACTGATGGCAGAGATAGTACAGTAGCACATATGGATCAGCGGATGGAGTTCTCCCTGGTTGAGAGGGAGTGTTCAAATTGGCAACTAGGGCCAAACTCCATGTGGGTCATATTATTTATGGCAGCTAGTATTTTTATTGAATCCCTCTCATTGAGAGGTGTAGGATTGATCTAAAGATCATCTGATTTCGATAAGTATTTATGAAGTTATGAATTTATTTATGTTATGGACAAATTGTTAAGTCGGCCAACAACTTATGTAGGCTCAGAAGCCCAACAATCATGTCTATTCAACCTCTACGTTTTAGTATAAATAGAAGAGGACTTCAAGTCATTTCTACACACACTTAGATCTCTTCCTCTCTCTACTTGTCTTTGGGTTTTAGTAGGAGAGATCTTAAGGAAAAGCCGGAACTGTCGACACTGCCAAAAAAGCCGAAATAGCCAGAAAAGCCCAAAAAGCTGGAATTGCCGGAAAAGCCGGAAAGTCGGAATAGCTAGAATAGCCAGAAAAGTCGGAAAAGTTGGAACTGCCAGAAACGCCGGAAAAGCCGGAACTGCTGGAAAAGCCGAAACTGCCAAAAAAGCCGGAAACGTTGGAAAAGCCGGAAATACCGGAAAAGCTGAAAACGCCAGAAATGTCGGAACTGTCAGAACCGCCGGAAAAGTCGGAACTGCCGGAAAAGCTGGAACTACCAGGAACTGTCGAAACAGCCAGAGCATCTGTCTCAGAAGGAAGGCAACATGATGTATGAGATCATGGCAGCATAATAAGCAGCGTGATGATATGAGCATGGGCAGCATAATGATGCATGATGATATGAGTATGGGCAGCATGATGTATGAGATCATGGGTGGCATAATAAGCAGCATGATGATATGAGCATGTGCAGCATAATGATGCATGATGATATGAGCATGGGCAACATAATGATGAATGAGATCATGAGCATGGGCAGCTTGATGATGAATAAGACAATAGAAGATGTAGCATGATGAGTAGCATGAAGATGAGAGCAGCTCAGTCATCAAGGTTCAACACATGTGACAGTATAGTAAGGTGTCACATGGTAATGTGCAGCAAATAGACGAGATGCAGCACTATGATAGGTGAATGAGTCACCTTAGAGAATCAGTTGAAGCAATATGTCTTCAACTGATCTCATGCCGATATCAAAAGTCAAAGTGATTAACTTCTAATGTAAATGTACTATCTCTCACTTTCTCTGCTGAACTTTGAAGAACATAAAAGAAGAATTGATCAAGGGTTTCCCCACATTGTGGGGTTTGTCCCTGGCTAGCAGCACATCTTGTGTCCTCTTGTCTTGGCTTGTCTTCTGCGATTTATATTTATGTTCTATCTACAGTTTACCTTATGTTGATGTGATTGCTAATGTGGAAAATAAATTGAAATAAATTGCTCCAGCATAGAACATACCTAAAATTAACACTACCACTGTCACTGCTACATCTATACTGCAACTCCCTCTCAATATGCTGCATCATGTTGCCCATAGCACTACCACTGCTAACTGCTGCACTACAACTCCCTGAACTATCCGCTTATGCTACTAAAATGGATTCTCAATCATCCCCATCTTCTCCCCGAAATAAACAAACTTTGTTCTTCCTAGAGCCTTGGTGAGAATGTTTGCCACCTATTCTCCTGTCGGAATGTACCGTAACTATACTACCCCTCATTGGACACAGTGTTTGATAAAGTGACACCTGATGTCAATGTGCATCGACCGATCATGAAAAACTGGATTCTTAGAGAGCTTGATGCAACTCTATTTATCACACAAAATATTGGTCACTTCCATCCTTCTCCTAAATATACTCACAAGAAACTTCCTAAGCCATATGGCTTCATGCAATGCTATGCTAGCTGCCATATATTCAGCTTAAGCTAAGCTCAGAGCTATGGATTTTTGTTTCCTACTGCACCAGGAGGTCATTCCTGATCCAATTTTGAAACAGTACCCAGTGTTACTTTTCCGATCTACTGAACTTCCAACCCATTCTTTGTCAGTGAACCCACTCAACCTGATGTCATGGCCTCGGGTGTACATTAATCCATGCTCCATTGTTCCTCGTATATCTCTGAGAACATTCTTGGTTGATGCCCAATGCACCCTCTTTGGTTCTACCATGAACTGACTAAGGGTGTTGACAGCGTAACAAATGTCTAGCCTAGTAGTATAGATACATCAGGGACCCTATGAGCTGCCTGTACAAGGTGGGATCGACTTCTTTATCTTTAGACACATCAAACTTCTTTTGGTTGGTAATCATTGGAGTAGCCATAGGTCTACAGTCCCGCATTCTGAACCTTTTCAAAATTTTTGTAGCATATCTCCCTTGTCCAAGGAAAATTCCACCCTTCTGTTGCCAAACTTCCGACCCAAAAAAATAATGCATCCATCCCAAATCCTTCATATCAAATTTTGTAGCTAGGTTATCCATGCAATCTTTGATGAGCCTGGATGAACCTGTTAGAAAAAGGTCATCCACATATAACACCAGAATTAGAGGCTCATTCTCTACAATCAGATAATAGAAGTTGGGATCTGCGTCACTTTTGACAAATCCCATCTTCTGCAAGTAACCATCAATTCGACCATACCATGCTCTAGGTGCTTGTTTAAGCCCATACAAGGCTTTCATCAACCTGAATACATGAGTTTTCTTCTCATGTGTCTCAAAACCCTCTGGTTGTTCAATGTATACTTCTTCTTCTATCACCCCGTTCAAGAATGTAGTCTTGATGTCCATCAGGTGAATCTCCCACCCCATCCGTGTTGCAAGGGATATCATGGATTTAATAGAAGTATACCTGGCTACTAGAGCGAAGGTTTCTTCGTAGTCTATCCCGTCCTTCTAAGCATACCCCTTAGCCACAACCCTGGCTTTGAATTTTTCCACACTCCCATCTGCAACGTATTTGACTTTGTAGATCCATCTGGAACCTACAACTGACCTGTCCTGAGACCTAGGTACCACTTCCCAAACATCATTGACCATTATGGAACTGTATTCCTCCACCATAGCATCTACCCATACTTGATGCTGAACGACTTCCTGAAAACTAGAGGGTTCTCCAACCTGAGCCACCAAGGCTTGGTATCTGTCAGGCTGTCTATGCTCCCTTTTCTCGTTCCTGGGTGCAACAACGAAATCTTTTGCATCCTCTAGTGTCTGTCAAAGTTCTTGGCTCATTCTTCCACTGGTAGTGGTATATCTAACTGCTCCTCCTCTTCCTGAGACTCCACCTATTGCAATACCTCTGGGGCTTTATCTTTAGGAGAAATACTGGTGCCGGTTTCTGTTGGTCGAAGTGGCTGGACCAATGGATCATCCTTTGACTGCTCTTCGGAAGGCATTTCTCGGGATTTCCTAAAAGCTCTGTCCTCCATGAACATTACATCCTTCGTACTACGATCTTCCTATTTCCTGGAAGATGGATTCTATATGCTTTAGCATTCTCACTATATCCCACAAGATATCCTTTTTCTGCAGTTTGATCCAACTTCTTCCTCTTTTCTTCGGGTATATGGCAGTATGCCAAACTCCCAAATATTCTGAAATGACCCACCTTAGGCTTCTTGCCAGTGAAGACACTCTCTAGAGTAATCTTACCTAATGCCCTACGAGGAGTCCTATTCTGGACATATACTGTTGTGCTGCATGCTTCTACCCATAGAAATTTGGGCATATCCTGATCACACAACATTGCCCTTGCTGCTTTAATAATAGTCTTGTTCTTCTTCTCTGCTACTCCATTCTTCTCCGGATTATATGGAGTTGTCCATTCTCTTCTTATGCTTTTCCTTGCGCAGAAATCAGTGAAGTCCTTATAAATGTATTCTCCACCATTGTCTGAGCGCAACATTTTTATCCTCTTCCTTGTTAGATTCTCAACCAGAGCTTTAAACTCTTTGAATCGATCAAAAACCTCATCCTTGGTTTTTATAAAGTAGATCTAAGTCTTCCTGGAATGGTCATCAATGAAGGTGACGAAATATTTGGTACCACTAAGAGCCTTTGTGCACATGGGTCTGCAGATATCTGAGTATATCAATCCTAGAAAACTCTTTTCCCTACTGTTACTTCTGGAATAACTTGCTTTGGTGTACTTGCCTAGTACGTAACCTCTACATACATTATCTCGTTTGGTACTTAATTCTGGAACTCTTGTGACAGTTCTTCTAAGAATTCTTAGCACCCCATGGTGTAAGTGCCCCATCCTCCTATGCCATAGTTCATTCAAATCTTTTTCCCCACTGCTGCCTATCAGTGTCATTGGAGATTCTAGCTGTAACTTATACAGTCTGTTACTTTTGACTCCAATTTGGGCCTTCTTCTTCCAACTCGGATGTTTGACATATACTTTCTTCCCAATGAAGAAAACATCATAGCCCTTGTTTTGTAATTGAGATACAAAGAGTAATTTATTCCCAATCCAGGCACATGCAACACATTGGTAGCTCGAAGTTGATCCCCTGCTTCTGTTTGAAAAACTACAGTACCTCTTCCTACGGGGGTACATTTTGACCTATTTCCCATGGTGATTTGGAAGTTCATTTGTTCTTCTTGATAGCTCGAGAAACATTATTATATTCCTGTCATGTGCGCAGAAGCTCCACTATCAATATACAAAACCTCAGAGGAAGCAGAACTTGCCAAGCAAGCGACTTCTCCTTCCAGTCTGGAAGCTAACATAGAATAGTCGTGATCCATTATATTCTTCTTGCTTTCCTCTTTCCCGGGAGCACTGCATGAGTCCCTTGCTGCTCTAGCATCATGCTCCCAACTCATTGCAGATTCTCTAATCCTGTTGCCCGATCTCTGCTCCGATACCATGTGAAAATTTCTAACACGAAATTCTATTGCAGTAACTAATTTATTTCTCCTACTTATTTTCCACAATAAGTTATTTACAAGACCCTTCAGTAAACATCAAAATAAATTCTACTGCATTTGTCACATAATACCATAGAGAAAAGAACAGTGAAATACAAGCACAATAGTCAATCACATCAATGCAGTTATTTTTGGACAATAGTCCCTGGAAAAACCTAATGCGGGAAAACAGTGCAGTAGATGAGGGTTTATTTATTATTCTTCAGGAACAATCTCTTCACAAGGAATGTTTTTGCAAAACATAAAGAAACCTCTGAGAAAACACCTGAGATAATTTTCCTCCTCCCTTTGGAGAAATTTTGACACCCCCGAGACCCTCCATCCTTCACTGCATCACCTCTGCGTCATCTTTGCGTGAGCACTACATCCCTTGTTGTGCTGCCTCCTGAGTTGTCCCTCTACGCTATCCCTCTGATGCTCTGCGTCACCTCCTCCTCAGTCTTTAACTGATGTCGATGCCCTCCTCTTCCTTCACCCTGCAACTCTCCCTCTAAAATCGAACTCTTACTCCTTCAGAATCGATTTCCCTCGGGTTACTGAGTATTTGCCCGGTGTGTCTCCAAATGACTTTGGAGTCTTCATTTATACTTTTCTTGTTGAGATATCAACAATCGAGATCTAATCTCTAATCAATGGCTAAGATCAAATTAGACTTGATCCTCGTCTCTTAGAAGCTTTTCACCCATTTTTTCATTAATACCCATTAATATTTTAATTTTCCTAAGTTTAGACATAGGAACCCCATTAAAAATATTAATTATTTTAAAAAAATACAATCCGGGTGGAATTTCACCAAACGATCTCTGGGTCTTTGAGATGTCATGTGTTCTAGCCCCCCCCACAAAATTTCGTAGCTAAAGCACATCTGAAGCTACCCAAAAATCAACACATATGCCCAAGAATCCCCTCAGCTCCATCACATTCTTGGGCGTAGGCCAATCAAGGATGGCACAAATCTTCTCCTCGTGGACTCTGACCCCGTCCTCGGCTATCACATGCCCAAGATAAAGCATCTCAGTCAGCCCAAATTCGCACTTCGACATCTTGGCATAAAACGGTTGCCCCTCCATGACACTCAACACCTGCTCCAACTGTTGGAGGTGTTCCTCCCACATCCTACTATAAATGAGTATGTCGTCGAAAAACACCAGAACAAATCGGTGCAAGTGCTTGCAGAACACATGGTTCATACAAGACAGAAATGTGGTTGGTGCATTGGTGAGCTTGAAGGGCATCACCAGGAACTTGAAGTGCCCCTAATGGCACCTAAATGCAGTCTTCGTACCTTGAACACAAGTCAATCTTAGAGAAGTACTTGGCTCCTCTAATCTCGTCCATCATCTCATTAATGTGAGGTATGGGGTACCAGTTCTTTAGAGTCTTCTTGTTTAGGGCCCTATAGTCAATGCACATACGGAGGGTCCCATCCTTCTTCTTCACCAGTACTATTGATGAAGCAAAAGGGCTAGTGTTAGGCCTAATGTGCCCTAATGCCAACAAATCCTCGATGGCCCTTTCGATCTCATCCCTATAAGCCTTGGGATGCCTGTAGGAAGTGGTGATCACTATATGTAATCCCTCCTCCAGCTCAATAGTGTGCTCGAACCCACAATTCGATGGCCTGCCTGGAGGGATCTCCCTAAAAACTGCCTAATGTCTCTCCAAGAGTGTTAGGATATCAGGGTGTGGTTGTTGTGACTGAGATCCCATCTCCGATATCCGAAGCTCTACTGCCCATTCTATATCCCCACATCGCAAGTCGACCTCCATCTAAAACAGTGCGAAACACGCATATGGATTTCCAAATGAATTAATTAATTGATTGAGCAACAATACTCAATAATAATACAGAGATATTTACAAAGATAGAAACATCAAGTTTCTATGTAAAGAATTAGTTTCATCTAAGAAACTGCTAAAGTAAGAAAATTAGCAACAGCTAAAAAGAATGAGCATTAAACTAAAATAGTATTATTCTAATACCCTCCCTTAATGCTCAATCTATTTACAACACCAATAGATCCCCTGAATTTTACAAACTTATCAGGACCAAGAGGCTTGGTGAAGATGTCTGCGGGCTGCTCTGTTGTGGGAACATATCTCAACTGAACGGATCCATCTTCAACAAGCTGGCGAATGTAGTGGCAATGAGTTTCCACATGTTTTGTTCGTTCATGAAAGACGGGATTTTTGGCAAGTTTGAGCACTCCCTGATTATCACAAAACAAGCAAGTAGGACCTGTCTGGGAAACATGCATATCTGCAAGCATACGTCGAAGCCAAACTGCCTCACAGGATGCCTTAACTGCTCCCCGATACTCTGCTTCTATTGAGGAGAGAGCCACGGCTTGCTGCTTCTCACTAGTCCAGGTGACAGCACCAGATCCTAGACTAAACACATACCCAGCTGTAGATTTACGATCATCAACCGAACCG
>APFE030136800.1:114785-126683 GCA_000404065.3 Pinus taeda
TTTAACTATGTTGATAGGTTTATATATCTTGGAATAGGAATTCTATAATTTTAATTTAATCGTGAATGGCTAATAGATTGATGTTAAGATTATTTTTGTATTAGCCATGAATAGAGAGATGATATTTATTTAAAATGTAGTTTTGACACATTTTCATTTTCAATTTAATTAAAAAATGGTTTCAAAACTGAATTAAAATATACTACTTAAAATATTTTAACTATAAAATAATTAAAATTTTTTATTATAACAAGGGTTGTGTGATGACAATCAAAACTCTAAACCCATTATACATGTGATATTGTCCACATTAAAAAAATCATAAAAGTTAACTGAATTATAACTGTATTATTATTATAAAAGTAATTAATATAAGAGTTATATAACATATAACAATATTTGTAGCCATGTAGATCCGGTCCCACTTCCTGTGGATACTCTTAAATTGTAAATAGCTCTTCTTACCATGTGCTAATACCATGGCTTATCAAAACCACATTGTCAATGTGACTTGTATTGATATGGCATTTCGTTAAATAAATTAATTTGAGATAAATTAATTAAAAAATCATACCTAAATTGCACACAAATTTTATTATCATATATCATTACTACTATGGATATTCCAGCATATTCCATGGAAGTTAAATGTCTGCCACCAACATAATAATTAAGTTATTACTATGGAATATCTACTTTGTCTATTAGCATAACAATAGTCATATCTATTTTGGTATTTATTTTAAATTTAAATAAAGAAAAAATATTTAAATTAAATAGATAAATATGGAAGCCATATACATAAAATAATGGTAAGTGCCTATTGACATAATTTGGGTAAACATGAAAACGGAATAACCTCTCATTCCCGGATAAAAAAAATAAAATAAATAAATAAATAAATAAATAAATAAATTGAAATAAATTATAACTTTAGTATATATTATGTTTGCATTATTTAAACAAAACAAAACAAAACAAAAAAATAGGCCCTAAAGAGCTACAACTTTCCATTCACCCCAGTTTTGCAAAAATGGGGATTTGGGTAGCTATTTTTCCCTCCTCATTTGAATTAAAATGAGATTCTTGCTTTCATTGGCCATTATAGTGTGATATTGGGATTAATTTTGAGAGATCAGATCCCATTTAATAATTCAATAGTATTTTTTCCATTTTCTTAGTTTTCATATGCTCAATGATAATCATAATAGTCATATGTAATACATGAGACTTGTTTGCAAACTATCATATTATTTGCAGTTAAAATTCAATAGTCAACACAGCGTTATAGGTAACTCTTCTCATTATGTTTTATATTTTTACATTCCATTTTCTTGAGAATCCTTTCCCTCTCGATTGTTTTGCTTCATTTTGGGAAGTGTAATAAATTTTGGTTCAAAAAGTCTTGGTTTTGGTTTTGGGATTTGAAGTTATATTTTCAGTATTAAAATTCTCAATTTTGGTCAAAATATTGGAAATTATAGTTTCACCATTATATATATTACCATATTCCATTATTATAATTTTTGTATCTAACTGTTGGAGTAGAATAGACTTTCATTTTTAATTTGTGGCATCCATATTGGTGGCATTGTGTTTATGTTCACTGAAGAAAACTCAGATGCTTTTGTCTTATTCTTTAAGTCTACATTTTTCTACAACACCTTCGTCGGCCCTATTATTAGTTAAAATAAATTTATACTCTAGATTAATGCATTGAAATTTTTACTGTAAAAAATTTTCCCATGGCTAAAATTTGAGGGTTCAAAATTTTGAGGTGATGAATTTTTATATCGAAATAGTGATTAATAATGTTTATCCCAAATATTAAATTAAAAATTTTATATGTTATATCATTACCCACTCTAAAATAAAAGGGTAATCCATAGAAACAAGGCTTTCCCTCCCTATATAATAACCAAACATCCAATTGGCCTTCATTTTTAGAGTCCAAATATTTTAGTAAGTAGTTTGCCCAAATCTCTAAAAAAAGGTTGTTTTTTAAGCTAATTTTCTTATATTTTATAACATCAAGTTTTTGTGGCAATGATATCTCACATACTTTTAATTCAGGGCACCTTCTTTTAGTCTCCCATAGAATTTCAATTTCTCTCGTGTAATTCTTTAAGTGTTTTATCGATTTTTATGAGAACAATTTCAATGAATAATTCAAGGCTTATGGGATTTTATGGACTGAAGGTAACTTCTATACATTATATACCAATACCTCTTATATTAATTCCATCATTTCTACATGGTTATACCATTGATGAATCAATTCTCATTCTAGTGCACCTAATTGAGGAGGATGAGATTGTGTTGATAGTAGAATTCTAGAGTATGCTTCAATGTATATAGTTATATTTTGGATATTTTGCATTTTGTGAGGACCCAACTATAGGTCCTCTAACTAATACTACACTCGTTCAAATAATTTCACTAATTTTCATAAGGAAAATTTCAGGGTTATAAAACATCATAAGCATGAACATAAATTAACTTAATCTACAACATGTATAACTTGTAACAATTTATCTGCAACATGTATAACTTGTAATAATTTACATAAATAAAATAAATGACTAATAATACTTGTTCCAATAGCTTAGTTGTTGGGATGCTCCTCTTGACTACCCGACAGGATTTGCCTCCCAAACAACTAGGAAGTAATTCTTGGCCCAAGGAACCTCCACAAGTTCCCTAGCCCTTCGAGCCCAATTCCAACCAAATGTAGTGTGTCCAATTTTAACAAACACTCTCCAGATCGAATTTTTATCTCCCTTCTTTATCTCTCCATTCTTTCCCTTCACTTTCGACACATTCCTCCCTCAAAACAAAATCCTCCAAAATAAATCCAATACCAAGGATTCCCCCTTTTCATCTCATCATCCTTCCCCTTTTATGTCTCTTCCTCCCATCCACCTCAACCACCTATCATTAATTTCATGACTACCCCTCATCCTTTCATTTAGTATCCTTGACTTTTCTTACCATATCTTGTTCAAGTAGATTTGAGATGACATTTTGGGGATAAGATATGAATATTTAATTTGGAAATTAATTGGAGAAGACCATATCTTCTCCCAAGTATATTTTGAGAAGACGACTTGGGATATGGATATTTAATTTGGAATAAATGGAAGGAGAACATATCCTATCCAAAATTAAATTTTAGAAGACAAGTTGGGAATTGAATAATAACAATAATAAAATTTACATCAATAAATAAAATTACAATTTCACAAATGTAGGTATATACCAATATTTCTTGATAATTATAAGTCAATATTTTCAGGTAATTTAAACACTAAAAAAATCTTCATGATAATATTAAGTAGGGAATTACATACACCCCTCCTTCAGAAAACTTCGTCTCAAAGTTAGAGTGAAAAAGATACAAGGTGTTCAAAAGCAGTTTGACAATAAGGCATGAGAAAATAGAGAGAGAGTTATAGCAGTAAATTTTAATAAGTTAGGAAATGATACCACTTCCCATCAAGAGTCTCCAACTAATCTATGTCCACCTATCCTTCCTAATCTACTTCTATTCCCACCCTATCCATCCTCCGATGTTATATACTATGGCATCGGCTATATTAATCTAACCACTAATAAAACCAATATGGCGGAAGAATCGACTATATTGACCTAACTTCCCCAGCAGGAAACTGGCAATCATCATCACACATCTAGGGAAGTGTGTCCATCACTACCCTCCCATGATTCCAGGTTTGGAGGTTACAAAGTGGGAAATGCCTCCACCCCTCCTTAAAACTAGGGTCAACACCCTAATATGGACCACACTACAGTGTTGGTTGGATACCTGTCATCGAATAATCCAGTCAGGTAGTCATGTCACCTGCCATTTACATTTTACCTATGTCGTAAGAGTGCATATCAAGTAGATACCAAATGTAATAGAACAATGTACATCATACCATTTCTCATTGGATGTATCGACCTTCCCCAATGGAAGATTAGATCTTGGCTATCATATAGTTCTTTCCAATCTGCAGGTTAGTCCTCATACATGCATATATATAACAACAAAGTAGATATAGATACATGATCTTAAACATCATATTATTAAGTCTAGTATCCATGTGTCAATTTTTTAATTCATACTGGAAATAAATCTTACATTAGATAAATCATAATTTCACTAAGTCATTCATTAGATGAAACATATCTACTTAAGCCATACATGAAACAACAATAACTCTGATAAGTCATGCACTAGATAAATCATAACCAAGTCAGTCATACATTAGGTCATACATCAAAAATTTCAATCATCAATATCTAATTCATCTAATGATTTATATAAGTAGTTTCATTTGTCCAACTAAAGGCATAAATATTACATAGTGTTCATAAATAAATAACATGGAACTGCAAATAGAGCCTTAACATAGGTAGCTATCTAAGTCAATATGGACATCATAAATGGTCAAAAGTGGGGTAATTCTGACATATAGTCTTTGCGTCCTCCTGGGTAGTAGATCTTGGGTTAGACTTATCCCATTGTATCTTAACTTGGTCCACCAAGTGATGCCTAAGCTATCGAACCCTATGGTATAATATGCATATTGGTTTGATCATTATGGTTCCTATGTCTCAGACCTATAATTCCCTCCAGCCAATTTTGTGGGATTCATCAAAAACATAATGTTATAGGATAGATACATAAAAATATCATGATTTTTATGCAAGTGGGGTGGTAGTACAAGACAATAGGACACTGGTCCAATTTTCTCTTTGATTAAAAAAGGTCCTATAAATCAAGGTGTAACTTCATACCTTTCTCAAACTAAATAGTATTAAGAATAACTAAAAAATAAAAATAAAAACTCAATCCCCCACTTTAAAACTTCGATCGGTATATGTGCATCAACATAACTCTTTTTCATATCTAGTGCTTCCTTTGAACTTCGTTGAATATATATTACCTATTCCTCCATTTTTCGAAACAATCCTATGGTGACTATTATTGTGTCTTCTATCCTTTCATCGACTCAATGGTGTCTTGCACGGCCTCCCATAGAGAGCTTGATAAGGAATCATCTTAATTTAATTGTGGTAATTGTTATTATAGGAACACTCTACCAATGGTAAGTACTCTTCCCACTAAGTCTAATTATCCATGACATACATTATAAGCATATCTTATATAACATGATTTTATCTTTAAGTCTTTCCATTTATTTATAGATGATATGCAGTGCTAAGGTTTACCTAAGTCCCCAACACTAACCACAGACTTGTCCAAAATGTATATGTAAAGCAAGAGTCCCTATCAAAATGAACTTTGTGGGTAACCCATGTAGCTAGATAACTTCACCTATAAATACTCATGCCAAATTGGGAGTAGTCTCAAGGTAGTTAGCTGCCTAGAGAGACCAAATATATGGCCAAAATAGAATATTTTAAGGTTGTTTCTCCAAGAAGAGAGCAACTCATCCTTCAATATTAGTCCGTAAAAAAAATATTTTCAAATAATGGTCATGACCACCTTATCAAGTGGATTCAATTCAAAGAATATGCCAAGGTAATTAGAGTCTTGTAGACAGACAACGTAACTTATCCAAATGGAAATAGTATAAAGATATTAGGGAATTATCTCCCAGGATCAACCAAATTGGCCATAAATAGTAATTCATAGAAGCATGTGCCACAATTTTCCATAAAGTTGTTATAACCTCCTCAAAGAAGTGGGGTGTCCTCAATCAATGTGCCAAAGTCGTTAAATACACATGTACCAACACCTCTCCTACAAGGAATATGATAAATAGTTCACCCTAAGAGATTGTGTAATGAGGCTAGGACACTCTCCAATATAGTAATAGAGGATCTTCCCAAACCAAGAGAAACTATATGATACAATGTGAAATAACATACCAAGTGACCAAAACCATGGGTGTCAATGTAGAAGACCACCCAAGCAAGGTCTGAATGCCTCCAAATGCATGAGAAGATGCCAATTGAGCAAAGCGATTTCCTCTATCAAAAAAGTAAATACTCACAACATGCCACATCATAGCCAAACTATACATATCCATTGGCATTCTTCTAACAAACCACAACCACTTTTCCATGTCATCAAGACATCCACCAAAAGGGACATCAGTTATACAATCAAGGGTGGGTGTACTACTTCAAGGTTCACCAATGAAAATCATGAAACAATAATCTAAGTGAAACCATATGAACACATGCAAACATGCCCAACAACTAATTCACTATGTCAAGGAGCAATAATTAACCAACAATATTTAAGGAAACTCTTAGTTGATGGATATCCCTCATCATAAATGTGCTAAGGGTAAATCAAATGTTTGAGTTGTAGTATACCTAGGGGGGATAATATGGGGTACAAAGAGAGGTACCCAAGGGAATACTGTAATAATGGGATGGGCAATAGTAATAAATAAGGTGGTTAACCCGTATCATGTAAGAGACCACAAGTAGTTAGCAATAAAGTAATAAGCCCATGGCATTAGATAGATGGTATTGAGGGAACCATGGTAATGACCCATGGTATTGTATGTATGAGGCCTATATAGAGGCTAGAGAACTCCCCATTGAGATAGATGTCAAGGAATTATTGTATGAATAGGCATATGGCTTGTGGAGTGTTCTCCTTCCTTAAGGAGTGAATGTATGGTGTTGCCCTACCTTAAGGGTTTTATTAATAAAGTGAATCAATTCTATCTATTTCGATCTTGTTATTCTTGGGTTTATTTCTATTTTTCATATATTTTCAGGTCAGATCTATAACAAGTGGTATCAGAGCACTTTCTTGGGCAAAAGTGGAGAATTTTTTTTAATTTTTTGCAAGAACTTTCTGGGGCAGCAAGTTTGTAGATCAGATATGTATGTTTTTGGGAAAAATCTACAAAATCTAATTAGATCTGGATCCTTTGTGAAAAATTGCCCGAGTTAAAAAAAAAAATCGGCCAAATCGAGGTCTGGATGAAGGAGATATCGCTGATCCAAAAATCAGTGGTGTTGTAGACATTTTTTGAGGCGACAAATTTGGAGATCATATCTGTATGATTTGGGGCAAAATCTGCAAAATCTAATTGCAAATCTAGGTTTTTGATGAAAAAATACTCCGTTAAAAAAAAAAAAATCGGCTGAATCGAATCCAGATGGAGGAGATCTCGCTGATTTAAAAATCAGTGTTGTTGCAAGCATTTTTTAGGTGGCGATTTTGCAAAGCAGATAGGTACGTTGTGGTGAAAAAATTGCAAAATCTAATTGAAAATCTAGATTTCTTGTTAAAAAATACCAACAAAAAAAAATCAGTCGAATCGGAATCCAAATGAGGGAGATATCGTTGATTTAAACTCAGCTCTTTTTTCAAAAATTTTGGTGACAGCGGGAGAGTTGCAACGCAGATTTGAAATTCCAATGACTAGATTCGGATTTGTATCACATGGGAAAATGCAGAATGGTCATTCCATTTTCGAAAATAGGTCATAATAAAGATTTTGAACAATATTGACTAAACTGCGACCACTCTAAATTTTCACCAAGTGATTTTTTTTTTCTGTGCCATCTAGCAAGATGTTTTTTACATGGAAAAGATAATGGCCCTACTATTGAAGAATTCATAGCAAGATAAAAGTCATTATATCAAAAAAATTGGAGATTTTTCCTAGGGCTTGGTATGAAAGATGAGGCTGCCAGATGGTGGTTCTCACTTAACCGCAAGTCATGGTTCAAACTTTCAGATGAAGAATTTGAAAGATTCCTTTTAGAAAAATGGTCTTAGGCTAGAAAACAAGATAATGAGAAACATGTGGGGTTCTTTCCTACTGGTATATCCTTATTGCAGGTTCATGGATTGATTCAGAAGGAGAAAATCATTGTGTCTATAAATCTGAGTTGCAAGAAAAATCTCATAAATGTCAACTTGGAAAAAAATTTACAAGTGCCAGCGAAACACATGGAGCACACATAGGTTAATAATGAGCATGTGCAATTTTATAAAGATTTGAAGATTTCTATGGACAAGTATGTATTTCATTCTAATTTTTATGCTTCAGATATGGCTAATGAGGATGTTGTTTTGGGATACTCATGGATGGAATCGGTGGGTACTATAAATATTAATGTGCAGAAGAAATTCCTGAAGCTCTAGTATAAAAGGAAGAAAATTACATTACAAGATATTTCCATCAATAAACAGGTAGATTCCACAGAGGCTAAAGCAGAAGATGTTCCAAGGACTAACATATCAAATGATAAGCCATTGATAGTCAACAACCAAACACAAATGTCAAACCAGGTACCAGAAAAACAGATAGAGTCCAAGGAAGCTGTAATAGAAAATGTTACATCAAATGAGGATTCAGTGGTTGAAGTAATATTGGAAGATAAGAAACCATGGCAAGCACAACAACATGTACCAAATAACAATCAGGCTCCATTAGGTGGTAAATTAAAGAAAGATACATTGTTGGTTAAACCTTCAGCATATCACCACCCACGTCACCCAGCAAGAAAACAAACAACAAGATGGAAACAAATTAGCTACAAGGACAACAACCCCCACATGGCATATGGAGAGTGGAGACGATCCACCTACTATACATCAACACAGAAGAGCTACAAGGATCAAATTCCATCTCAAGTGAGTGAGGCACCAGCAAGATCTAGGGTTCACCTTTCTCTTAGATGGCTAGATGCAAGTGCATGGTACCAGTGGACTAGTCTTTTGAGTAGATCTTATTATTTGTGTTCTTCCCATGTTTCATGGATGAAACATGTTAAGGGGAGTGGAATGCAGTATACCTAGGGGGGATAATATCGGGTACAAAGGGAGGTACCCAAGGGAATAATGTAATAATGGGATGGGCCATAGTAATAAATAAGGTGGTTAACCAGTATCATGTAAGGGACCACAAGTAGTTAGAAATAATGTAATAAGCCCATGGTATTAGAGAGATGGTATTGAGGGAACCATGGTAATGATCCATGGTATTGTATGTATGAGGCCTATATAGAGGCTAGAGACTCCCCATTCAGAGATGTCAAGTAATTATTGTATGAACAGGCATATGGCTTGTGGAGTGTTCTCCTTCCTTAAGGAGTGAATATATGGTTTTGCCCTACCTTAAGGGTTTGATTAATAAATTGAATCATTTCTATCTATTTCGATCTTGTTATTCTTGGGTTTATTTCTATTTCTCATATATTTTCAGGTCAGATCTATAACAGAGCAATGTTATGCAAGGCCCTCAATCACATTTCAAACACCATATGTGCTAGATGCAAGCCTCCAAACAAGAAATGATGACGCCAACCAAGGACATAATGTGCATTATCTAACATGGGATATCAATAATAAAGCATAGTAACAAACCCCCATGGTTATGTGATTTCGAGGGCAACGAAACTAGATAACTGTGGATAAGAACAAATTTCCTTAAGACACCTCAATACTTACCAGAGATGATCAACATTGTCATGAGGGAAGTGTCAAGGAGAATGTAAGCACAAACCATTACTTCCTTCAATAAAAGCATTAAGCTCCATCAAATAATCGTACAATTGCAAGCTTAGTATAAAGAAGATGTTAATTGATAGTCACTTATATATGTGCCTTTGGTAACAAGATATGCAAAAAAAAACATCAATACTCCATGTGCAACATGCTTGGTTAGGGTTAGCAAACACCATCTAGAACTCAACCTTGATTTAAAAAGGAATAACTCTTTATTCAATATTGTGAAGAAAAACAATTGATATGTACTAGACTAATAAAGCAACTAATGTAATAACTTGATTTTAAAAGGCTAAGGAGATGAATTCCATTCACAAAGCTTTGTATCTTTTTATATATAAATCCTTCATCAACTGTGACTTACAGAACTCATGAAGTTTTTTTTTTTAAGATTTATATGTTCTAACATTGAAGGGCATGAGTATGACACAAAGGGTGTTAAATGATGCTTAGTGAGCAGATTGTAGTGGTGAGTGACACTCTACAATATTAGAAAAGAAATTTATTACACAAATGCAGATTCTCCTAGTTTTGGGGAGATTTACGAGACCATATTGGAATAAGATAGAGATACCATTCATGAGAGGCACCTTATGCTGAGTTCAACAAATAACATTATCAACCCATCATTTAAAGGAGTTAGGACCACATGCACACACCATTTCACATGGTTGTCTATACAATTAATCTTATAATTGTGTGTGGAGAGGCTTGGGAGAGTGCCTTTGATGATTATATAGAGGCGAACGAGGAATTTAAAACAATTATTGCAAACACGTTTACAATTGATGAGGGAAAAATACTTTGGTAACAGTTTCTTTTATTTTTTTGAACTCAGTGGCCTCTTTAACACATCTGATTTAATAGAGGATTGATTTCCCATAGCTTAGGAGAACCTGATAGGCTCGTGGAGGCTGCAAAGGGATGGGTTTCTAGACCTTCGTTATTTTGTCATTAACTACTATCTTGGGTTGTCAATTCCTTTGCGAACGATGGGAACAGGCTTTGCTTAGGAGAGTAAAGGAGCTATTTGTAGTTCATAGAACCTGACATCACTACTCATTAAAACACGTTACTATAGAAGAGCGAGGAAGCTATTTGTATTTCACAGAACCTAACATCACTATGGAATATCACCTATATATCTGAAGGGGCCAACAAGAATATCGTATGTCGGTCCAGAAGATGCCTCATAAATAAATGAAGAGGTGGGTGCATTGTTGCATTTGGGATTAGGTGGGGTGTAATTGAGCATCTTTGTTAGGCCCCTATACTACTAGTGTAACCCCTTATTGTTATTAGTACAACCCACTTATTATATTGATGTACCCATGTAGTGCCCATATTTTTACTATTGTGCCCCATAGAAGCCAACTATTGTTATTATTGTGCCCTTAAATTATTATTGTTATGTCGGCTCTGATTATGTTATGACCCCTTAGACTCCTATATATAGAAAGGATGTCTTTTTATTTGTATCACCGAAAAGGAATTGTTCATTTATGTAATGTAAAGAAGGTTTCCCCCTCGAAGAGGCTAAATAATAAGGCGTTAATCTATCTTTTCTATCTTTTCTTGAGCTGGTTTCATAACATTTGGTATCAGAGCTTTGGATTCTAGGCTTTCGCTACTCCAAACAGGTCATCGTGGCATTTGCGCTATAACTTTTTTTCTGCGACGTTTCAGAAGCTAAAAAAAAAAACAAATTTGAGAAGAAATCACGTTGAATCTTGGATCCAAATTTCAGAGCTTTTTGCGCTATATGTGCGGAGATATGATCTAAGGAAGTTGGTCGTTTTGCAAACTCCTGAATTACATTCCAAACAGGTGACCTGGGGAAAATCATCATAACTTTCTCTTTGAGCATTGGATTGAAATTTTGTAAGAAAGTACAGAAAGAGGATGGACTGTAATTTCTTGTATATATTTTTTAGTGCCAAAGGTCTACATAGTGACACGTGGCACTTCATACAAGTTCACTCTATTGGAAAGGTCTATAATCAGGTCATCTTGGGAGATTGTGCATAAATCTTTCTTGGAGAATCCAATTTGGATCAAACTGGTGGCATTGGAAAGAGGACGCAGAGGGCTACTACATATCGCGATTTCAAAACTTAAAGATCCAAAGGTACAGAGTTATAGTCGTTTCAAGATCGAGCTCCTAAAATCAAGAAAAAGAAAGATGAGGAAGTTTGATGGCAAGGATCCGGTAAATTGAATACTTCAGATGGAGTAATATTTTGATCTATATGGTGTACCACTATTACAAATGGTATGTAGTGCATCTTCATATTTAGAACCGGATCAATTTTTATGGTATGAAGGGCTTTGTTCTTGTAAACAACTTGTTACGTGGTCAATTTTCACAGAGGAAATGATAGCACATT